>PVLA01009355.1:0-76351 GCA_004027455.1 Hydrochoerus hydrochaeris | reverse complement strand
CGCTATGCTGTTCAGACTGGTCTGAATTTACTTACGTAGCCTCAAATTTGAGGCAATCCTCCTGCCTCAGCCCCTAAGTGCTGGGGTTACAGGTGTGCCATCACCATGCCCAGTGACTTAGAATTTAGCATCACTACTGTCACTCTGTACTCTCTGGGAGAGTAACATTTTGTCCTTAATGACACAGTAAGCCCCACTGCTAAGCACGTTGTGGAGGCCGGGTGCAGGCCACAATTGGGTGCCCATGAGCCCCCTGAGACACTTAATGCGCATCGCCTCTTGAGTGTCGGGACCACCTCGAGCAGGCTTCTTGAAGAAGAAACAAAGTCTCAGAGAGGTTAGGGCACATAACTAAGAAGGATGACAGGGCAGGACTGAAAGCCAGGCCAGCGGGTGGGCCCACCAAACAGTCACAGGCAGTGTGGCCACCCAGGCTACAGTGGAGCTGGGCCAGGGGCCTGGAGGGGTGCGTGGGCAAAAGGGCAGCCGGGGTGGGTGCAGCCCTGTGGGTCACACACACTGAGCCTCATTCTTCCCACCTGGCCCTGGTATCTGCAGCAGGCCACCGTGTCCCAGAGGGCTGCCCATGCCCCAGTCTTTGGCCTCCTGCCCCCCTTACTGTGTCCCACCTGCCCAGGGCTGGCAAACACACACCAAAGCCACAGGCTGCCACCACACTCCCCAGAGACATCTGTGTGCCAGAGTGCAGGGGGCAGCAGAGGGTCACAGGGGACTGAGCGCATGTAGCCCCAGGCTTAGCCTTTCTCGGGGTCCTCAGGCAAGCTCCCCACTTTCCTTAACTGGGATGGAGCCAGCTCTCACAGTGGGGGCAGGGTGGGCTGGCACTTGTTGCAGAGTGACCGTCTCCTTTCCAGGCAAGAATCAATATTAATTAGCCCACTTAACAGAGGGGACCCAGACAGGACAAAAACCTGTCTGGATCCTGCAGTGAGGAAGTGCCCAAGGTGGGATGTGAACCCAGATTGTTCCCAGCCAGCCCCTTGTTCCTTCACCGCAGAGGCTTCCGGGCAGGCAGGGGAACCCTCTGGAGGGAGCCCGGAGCTGTCACAAGATGCCACTCACAGCCCCTTCCCTCTGTTCCTTCCTACAGGGTTCAAGGACTCTGCAGAGGTCTCTGGGCCTGACAATGCCATTAGACATTCCCTGGGGTCTCTGCCACCTGAGTGCCTGGGGCCGGAGACCCCTTAGCCAGAGGAGGGGCTGATGCTGGAACCCAGCTGGGGACTGGCTGGGGTAGAGGTCCCTGGAGAAGGGAAGGTGCCAGCTCCTCAGATGGGGAAACAATGGGGCTTGTCACAGTGTCCTCCTCCTGGGCTGAGATGTGACACCCTCCTCCCCAGTGGGAGGAGGCGGGGTTAGGGGAGGGAGCAGCCATCTCCCCTTCCCCCAACATCGCCCCTCACGTGGCTGAAATCCTCTGGCCCTCACACCAGACTCGGTGCGGGTCAGGGGGTCTGAGCACTTACACCCCCCACATACCTCTGCCTACTCCTAGCAGACTCCTTTTCCCGTCTGTCCAGCATCCCCTGGTAAGGCTGAGCCTTCCACACCTGCCCTGCACACCTGGCCAGGTGGGCACTGCCCGAGTCCACAGAGGATCCTGCCGGTGCCAGCCTCTCTGATCGGCCCACCTGCAGAGGGCCCACGACTTCCCGACTGCAGCACCAGGGTGTCTGCTACCCCGTGAATCTGGGCCATCTCTAGTCAGGACCACTGCGGGTGGCAATCCCGACCCTAGCTCTTGCCGCAGCGCCGGGGAGCGGGCGGCCCGCGAACCCCTCTCGCTCGGAGCCCCCAGAACGTGCAATGGCGGAGCAGCTGCAGCAGGAAAATGCGGCGGCTAGGTCTGCACCCGAGGCTGGGGTGCCAGGGAGGCCCCGTCCTAGGAAGGGGCCGGTGCACGCCGCTGCCCCGAGGTTCAGGGGGTGCAGAGGGCAGCCCAGGCCGGGTCAAGGGCGGGGCGCGCGGCCGGGGACGCTCACCTGAAATTGGGCGGCGACGCGATGTGCAGCCCCAGGAGTGGGGAGGCGGCGGGCGGGGACGCGGCCCCCCCGCCCAGGCCGCCGCTCTCTCGCTCCGCCATTCCCGGGCGCAGCCCTGGCCATCCGGGCGGAGCGGCGCGGCGGGCGCGGCAGGCGCGGCGGCGGCGAGGGAGGCGGGGGCGCGGCGAGGAGGCCGCCGCCGCCGCCGCCGCCGCCGCGGGCTCGGGCTGGGCACCTGCGAGGGCGGGGCGCGCTCCGGGCGGCCGCTCGGGACTGGGAGCGCCCCGCCCGCCCCGGCGCCCCGGCCCCTCCGCTCTCCGAGGTGCTGAAGGCCCCCCCGCGCGGCCCCAGGGTTACCCCGCCCCGTCCCACAGCTAACCTGGATTCTCCCCAGCCCGCAAAGCCCTCGGCGCCGCTGCGGTTCGTCCCTCGGGTGGACACGCCTGGGATCAGGCAGCTATGGCAAGGCCCTGGCCCCCAAGTCCATCTTTGGCCCCTCACATTAGACAAGATGGGTGGGAAAGGAGGGTCACGAAGAAAGGCAGAAAAAGGACTGAGGATATTGGGAACCCCAGACGCTGCCAGGTTTGGAACCTGGCAGTTGAGCCCTGCATTAGTGACGTCACTGCTTTAGGTTCGGTTTTCTCATCTGTGAAATGGGCACAATGATCCCTCTCGTGGTTGTGGTGAGGAGCAGACATAAAAGAAATGGCGAGGTGAGAAACAGGTGTCTCCAGCTCCCATGGACAATGTAGGCCTCACCCCATTCCTGTCGTCTTTCTTTGTGACGACCCTCTCAAGGCCATTCCCTAATGTGTCCTCCATAAAGATGGGCCAAGACACCTTTCAGCCCAAGCAGCTGCTAATGGTGAACTGAGTCTTCCTCTTGCTCCTTAAACTTCTTCTCCCCCCACCTCCTTCATGGCAGCACTTTCCCAGCATCCTCCTCTTCTCACCTAGCACCTCAACTGCATTTCCTGTTGTGCCCCCCTCATTTGCACCCAGATACCCCAGGTCTGGCTTCTCCCTTACTAAGACCTGGGACTTCAACCCTTGTGCCCGCTGACTTCTTGGAAGTCTTTCAGTTGTTTCTGTTCCCTCCACTGCTTGGGTTTGGCTGTGGTTTTCTGCTGGCCTTTTCTCCCCTGGGTTAGTCTGGCCCTCAGGGCCCTGTGCTAAATTAGGGCCCATATGCCCTCCTCAGCTTATGCGCTGCACTGGGGTAAAGAATAGGCTGCAGTCTGAGCCCAGTCTTTGGAGTTCTAAGTGTGCTGCAAGGTTGGGTCACCGCAGGGTGGCAACTGGAAACCCCGTCTGGGGCCAGAGTGCTCTGCACTGCTCTGCTCCAGCAGGACCTCATGTGAACACCTCCTTGCTCCAGGAAGGAGTAAGAGGCTCCTGGCTCCAGCAGAACCAAGACAGTTTGGCCCAAAGCTTCGTGCAGGCTCAGCCTTACCAAGTCGTGGTCCCCAGACCTCCCACAGGACTGAAGACAGCACAGCTTTGCTCAGACAAGATCAGACGTTTATAAAACAAGTGAATATTCACAAACAAACCATGGGAGAAACACAGCTTCCCAGCAACAGAACGTTTCTATAAAGTGCATTTTGCCTGCAACCGTCTCTTCCCCATGCTGGTCCTTGGATCAGGGTCTGCAACCCCCAGAGCCACCTGGGCCAGGAGGGAGGACTGAGCCATCGCCATCACAGAACTCCAGGCCACCATGTCCCTCCCCATGGCTCCAGGAATGGACTGCTCCATTGCACCAGAAGCTTTCCTGGGAATGGGCTAGCCTGCTGGGAATGGCAGAGGGCAGGTCGTTGTGCCAATCTATACCTTAGGGAAGAGAGTCATCAGATAGGCAGGAGAAGGGAATCAGCTCACTAGCCAAAGGTGCTGCTAAATAAATACTGAACCAGGCCCTCAGCCTTTGACCTTCTGGGCTCGCCCCGCTCTCCCTTCTCCTGGCTGGGGCTGAGGGAAGGAAAGCCCCCACCCAGCGCTCTGAAAACACCACCGCCTAGGACATTTCCCCCAGCAGACACAGGATGCTTCTGGTGTGGGCAGTACACACGCCAGTGGGACTACAGAGGCAGCTCTCTGGCTGAGAAAACCACAGGCCACCTCAGGAAGAAGCCTGTCAGCGTGCTGGGCCACTGAGGAGATAAGAGACTGCTCAGGGCTCTGGTTTGAAGACAGAGGACAGTGAGGGCAGGCCGTGGGAGTTAATAGCTCTGCAGTTGGAAAGGTCACAGGGGAGGTAGCGGAGGAGGCCCGGAGGCCAGCTTCGTATCACACGTGAGAACCGTCATCCAACAGGAATTCGCCTTTCAGCTTTGCGCGCGCACACAGAGGTGCACACACACACACGCACACACACACTTTGTGGCTCAAGTGCAGGCCATGGGATGGAAGGAAGACTTGCCCTAGTTGGCCACATGGTCATCCATCTCAGTGCCCTTCTCACCTTGGGCCTGTGACACCCCTGGAATGCAGACCTGGCTGCTTTGGTGTAGACCCTTGTCTACTGCTTCTGGAAGGGACAATGTGCTGGTTGCAAACACCACGCAGACTTCTACCAAAGTCCTCTGGCAGTGCCCACACCAGTCCCTCTGTCTGAGCTCCTGGGGCCCAGCTACTGGGACAGCTGACATGGCAGCTTGGATGCAGACCAGCCCCGGCAGGCCCTGGAAGCCTACGGAACAATGAGGAACTGCTTCCCTGGCCGGCTGTCAGCTGTCCTCATGGAGTACCGTGGGGTGTTGGAGTGCAGCCACCTGGCCTAGTCTCCGGCGGAGGGCCTGGCTGGGACCCCATAGCTCCTGTGTAGGCTCTGGTGCTGGTTTTCAGCTTCTGGGAGCACAACAGTGACAGCCAGGCCTCTGTTCCTCACCTTGAGGTCCAAGCCTGAAAGGCAGATGTGTTGCTTAGGCTACGGCTCCAGTCCGGCATCTGGGTACACTTCCAGCTGAGAGCAGACTCTTCAGGTCCGTCTGCAGCCTCATCCTCAGCCCCAGACGCTCAAGGAAGAGTCTGGAGGGTCAGTGGCAGAGGATTCTAAATAAGGGGCCGAAGATTTAGCTCAGTGGCACAGAGCCTGCCTGACAAGCGTGAGGTCATGAGTTCAACTCCTGGTACTCTCACCACCACCAAAAAAAGAAGACAGGCCAGGTGGCTACATCAGGATGGTGCCCATCCATTCCAGCCGACCTAGCCTTTGGCACTGGAGAGTGGGGACTTAGCTGGACTCTGCTGCCTTTAGAATCCTGTGCTGCAGACAAGGGCCAGAAGTGTGGCCCTTTTGCTCCTCAGTTTGATGAGAAGACAGAGGGGTGCCCAGCAGGGTCCTAACACTACATCCTACTCAGACAAAGCCGAAGGTCATGGCCATGGCCATTAGCCTTGGTGGGCGCTTGAGGCACTCCCCCAACCCAGGCAGCACTCAGGATCATGAGTGTAAACATGCATGCACACACAGGTAGCACACCACACCTTCTTCTGTGCGCACACGCACACACACACACACACACACACACACACACACACGCTTGCTCTGTCTTGGTCAGTGATCAGCTTCTCTGCAGGTTGCACTCTGGCCACGCTGGTTGCTTGGGTATCCAGGTTTTGCTCATGGAGCAGTGATTCTGCAGCTGGAAGAGAAAAACAAGAGCAAAAGGAACATTCAGGAGGCTGCTTGGTTGCCCAGAGACACGAGCTCCTCTGGTTGTTTCCCTGGGGACCTTGAAACTGGAACTGGGAAGAACTGGCTACAAAGGCTCCTGGGGACAGGGAGTCACTGAACACCACCCTTTCAAAATGCCAGTGCAGGACAAGCTCTCCCCTGACACCCTCCACCCACGGTCAAGGGCAGCAGAGGACACTCTGGCTGCATGACACTCACTTGAAGCCTTGGGTGACACTTCTCAGATATGATAAGAGGAAGCAGCTGCTGCCAGAGATGGAGAATCAGAAAAATGGCCAGGAAAGAAGCTAGCCGAACCAGTAATTGAGAAGAGTAAGGCAGTGACTGAGTTTAGAATCAGCAGGCAGGCAAGTTTCCACATATAGATAAAAAGATCCCTGGCACAGTGCTAGAGGAAGAGGAGAGCGACACGGGATGACTCACTGGAAAGGTTTTCGACAGCCTGAATCTGGAGCAGAGGGAAGACACAGCCTCTTTCTGGACCACAGAGGACAGGGTAGCCCGGCACAGTCCCGGGCTGCCAGGGTAAGCAGGCCCAGTGTGTCCTGGAGGCTGCAGAGCCGCTGCATTCCCCTGAAAGCCTGCAGGCTCGCACATTACAATGCTATGTGCTGTACTGAGCCCGCTGTGGTAGGCCCCGCTCGCTTCTACTATCCTCACTCACCTCTGTCCCTCGAGTCCAAGTCCTAACCCCCAGCACCGTGGAATCCAACTGTATTTAAAGATAGGGGCTTTTTTTTGATGGTGGTGCTGGGGATTGAATCTAGAGCGTTATGCACTCTAGACAAGTGCTCTACCAGGGAGCTACACTCCTAGCTATTTTTATTTTATTTATCTATTTATTTTTATTTTTTTGGTACTAGGATCAAACTCTCAACTGCTCACTTGCAAGGCAGGTTCTTATGACACTGAGCTAAATCCCTGGCAGCTCTCTCAACTATTTTTAAGAAACAATTTTTGAAATAGGGTCTTGCTAAATGCCAAGCCTGGCTTCAAACTTGTAATCCTCTGGCCTCAGCCTCCTGATTAGATGGGATTATAGCTGAGTGTGAGACAGGGCCTTTAAAGAAGCAATTATGGAAAAATAAGGAGACAAGGTAGCCCCTAATCCAACGTGGCTGGTGAGCTTACAGGAAGAGGAATTTCAGGCCTAGCAGGACAGAGGGAAAACCATGTGTGGTTACAGGGTTCCAGCCCCGGGACTGAGAGAGGGCGTCTTTCTGTGGCTCAAGTCACGGGCTCGGTGGTACTTGGTAAAGGGAACCCACACAGGCTAATGTAACTCGCACTCCCATTAACCCTGAAGATGTGGCCCCCGTTTCCATAGGTGAGAAGGCTGGACCCAGAGAAGACAAATGACTTGTCCAAGACAAAAGTTCTCATAAGTGCTATAGCCCCAACAAGCAGCCCAGGGCCTCTAAAACTTGATTTTTTAAAAATCAGGATATAATCTCTATGTTATGATGTTCCTCATTAAGACTGTTAGGTGGTGTAAAAAGAAAAAATCCAGCTGTCTGATGGCATGAAGACTAAGAGCCAAGCAACGTTAACGGGAGCTAAGAAGTTACTGGCAAGGAGGAAACGCTCTTAACAGGCAAAGACCTCCACAGACCCAACCAGCCTCTGTCCCATGCAAGCCTTTTAAAGTCATGTGCAAATCTAAAGCAGATTTGTAATCTGGAAGCTGGGAAAAACGAGAGGCAAAAGTGGGAGTGCAAGCTGGCTGTGGTGATGCACGCTCAGGAGGCTGAGGCAGCAGGAGCACCACAAACTTGAGGCCAGCCTGGGCTACACAGTGAGACTCTGTCTCAAAGGGAAAACAAAACAAAACAACAACAGCAGAAGTGCGTACCTGTACAAGGCAATAGTAAGTGACTTACTCTTTTCTAAATTTCTGTTTTAAAGAGAAACAAAATTTCAAAACAAGATAATAGGAGGGTAACAATGGTTCACATGCTGTGTATTGTTGTCTTTAAATTAGTTCCTCATAGTACAAGATACAGGCATTTAACTGCCCAAACAATATTAGTGCAACCCTTTCTTTTCAATGAACTGAGAGAGGAAGGGACAAACAAGAACATGTACCTATGTTTCCTTCTTTTTTCTTTTCCCCGTGCCAGTTTCTCTTTCCTTTTGAACAGTTTCCTCCCACTTATCTATCGTACATTTTGGATTTTATTTACTCTTTCAGCTTCTCATACTAGGAATGCCTTGTTCTTTAAAACAGATATTATTTTCAACAATTTTCCTCTCTAGACTTGTGCTGCACTAGCCTAGTCACACCTCCTCACTGCAAACCCAGGTGATGAACGCATCTGCTACTGAGAGGTTGTGTGTCCACCGAGACCAGGAGCCCGAGCTGGGAGTCGCAGGTCTCCCGTGGAAGAGGTGAGTATCTTCCGGCACAGGACACCCTAGTTCCGGGGCTGGAGGCCGTAGCCTGCAGCCAGCACCTCCACTTTTTTGATGTTTTCACTACCTCAGGGCTTAGGGTGGAAGAGGGGTACATGAAGAATCCCTAGACCTGGGGCTTGTGCTCTGGGGTCTCTGGATACTTCGGGAGCCCAAGGACAGGCAGAGGGGCAATTCCTGAAGATACTTTAAGACTTAATTTCTCTGACACATAGACAACACATGTGAATGGGCACCATGCAATGCTGACACACGTGTTCGCTGTGTCTTGCTCTCAGCAGCTCAAACATATATGTTTCTTTAAACATTAATTAATTTAATCGCTCCCTCATTCATTCATTCACTTATGGCGGGGCTGAAGACCAAGTGGGGCGGCAGCATGTGCGGGGAGGACTCTGCACTGAGCCCCACCCCGCCCACTCAGCGTCTCCTACTTTTTGAGCCAGTACTCACGGCTCCCTGCGCCACTCCCTGCACAGCAGCAGCAGCAGCAGCAGCAGGGAGCAGCTCAGTGCTGCCCCCCTCGGACCTGACGGCCAGCCCCTCTCTGTGCAGCCCTCCCCTCCAGCTTCCCCAGCCTCT
Organism: Hydrochoerus hydrochaeris; assembly: GCA_004027455.1. Lineage (NCBI taxonomy): Eukaryota > Metazoa > Chordata > Mammalia > Rodentia > Hydrochaeridae > Hydrochoerus > Hydrochoerus hydrochaeris. The sequence goes on along the minus strand of PVLA01009355.1, from coordinate 67,651 downwards.
GCTCACCACCGTTCTGCTCTCCAGTTCACGTGATCAAGTTTTTCAAAAACATTCCAGCCAGTAACGGTGGTGCATGCCTATAAACTCAACACTTAGAAGGCTGAGGCAGGAGGACTGCTGCGAGACTGGGGCCAGCCTTGGTTACACAGTGAGTTCAAACCCAGCCTGAACTACAAAGAGTGAGACCTTGTTCTCCACACAGAACAAAAAAATCCATGTGAGTGAGACCATCTGGTACTTGTCTTTCTGGGCCTGGCTCAGTTCATTTAATGTAATGATCTCCAGTTCTATCATCTTTGCTTCAAGTGACAGGATTTCATTCTTTCTTTTGGCTAGGTAGTATTCCACTGTGCATAGGGATCAAGGATACAGTTTTTGATGCACATGGGGAGAAGCCATATCTGTCATTAGACCCTCCAAAGGGTGTAGGAGCCAACGTCTCCACTTGGGAGAGAAGAGCAATGGTACAGAGACCCATGCTGACTGAGGGCAGGCTCAGGTAACTTCCATCACCCAAGCCCTTTAGGATGAGCTCAAAGCCGCCACTCAGAACACGAGCGCTTAGGAGGACCAGCTTGTCCTGGCTGTGGAGCAAGTGCAGTGAGCTACTCCAGCTGCACGGTCAGCAGATAACCATGCTCCCTTCTCCAGCTCGGGTGCACGTCTGCAGAACAGGGGGCTGGGGAAACCAAATGAGGCCTTGCAGGAAAATGGTAATGCAGCACGACAGGAAAGGGAACAACAGGCAGGGCAGAGGCACTGAGGGGAAAATCAACTCAGACAGCGTGCCCTCCAAAACCACTCATTTGGTTGTCCTCCTTGTTGACTGTCATTTATACCAGGGATATGGAGGCAGCTGGAACAGAAAGGATGTTAATGACTGTCCGCCTCTGGCCTCCTAGGGACCCATCCCCTCCCAGCCTTCTTACCCATTAGATACTGCCAGGAAACCCAAATCTGTCAGATCCTCTCACCCATGATCCCATTCCCGAGGGCTGTGTGCATATATGGGCCTGAGGAAGGACAAGGGTTCACCAGGGACATCAGAGACAAGCTGTGCCTGCATGGGCACTTTCCCCTGTCCAGCACACCCTGAGCCTTCCTGCACCCCAGCCTCATGTAAGAAATGGAGGGGCCCCAGCCAGGCAGCACCCACTTATTAAGTGCAGGGAACGTGAGACACTAGTGTGAATGCCGGGCTGCCTCCGTGTCCATTTTACAGACTCCCATGTCTGCCCCACAAGGAGAGAGCACACAACTGAACAAGTGTCAAGTGACAGTGAGGACAGTCCCGAAGCCAGCTTTCACTCCACTAAGCCCAGGCTTAAGCTGGGAGCCAAGGAGAACATTTTTGTCTGCAACCGGGCTCAGGAGTTCACGGGGTACCCGAGTGGGGTGGGGGAGAGCGCACCACTCCCCTGGTGCTGAGATAATTGCACCAGTGAGAGCGCCCTGTGCACAACGCCAGCCTAATGGCATCCCGAGCAGTCAGCAGCTCGGGGATTACAGGAAGCAGCTGAAATGAGAGCTACCTATTTGGAAGCTGGCTTGTTTTTGCAGTTTAGTGAACATTGCAAAATAAAACTAGAGACAGAACATTCAGCTGGTGGAGGTGAGCATAAACCAACTGATGCCAGACACATTCTCCACAATGGCAGCTGAGACTGTAAACAGCAGCCCACCCATGTGCTGCCAGAGCGGGAGGCATTGCAACTACCAGAGCTAGGGCCAGCGAACGGTCCCAGGGGACCGTGGGTGGGGTAGGGGACAATCATGCACCCCTCACACCTACGGCATCTCAGCAAGGCCACCTGTCCAGCCCAACTCGCGGGGCTAAGCATGACCGGACGGTGAGGGGACAGTCTCCCCGCCCAACCTGGGCCCAGCAGCTTCCACTCTGTTCTGACAGCAGCAACAGTCAAAGGCACTGAGAGGCCTGTGCAAGTGACACCTGACCCCGTCTGTGCGGTGCACTTACGCAGGCTCTGCACTTGTGGTTTGGGTGGTCTCCCTTTAACATGTACGTGCGGTGAGCAGGGCAGGGGACAGCAACTAGCAGTCAGTGACAGGTCTGTTTCTGCCCTGCCCTCTGACCTCCTGGCCCTGCTCTCATCCTCGGCAGCCTCACCTAAGCCACTGCTTAGGGGCACAGGAAAGCGAGTAGCAGTCCCTAAGGTCCCAGCAGGCTGACACACGGTCTCCTGGACTACCAGGCAAGAGACCGGCATGCTCACTGCACCCGAAGTAGTCACTTGGCATCAATGTCTCGCCTTTCAACTGGCTCACTTGCACACCCATCCTTCTGTGAGGCGCTCAGCTTCCTGATGCTAGTCTCACCATCTCTGTCCCTCGAGGCTTCTCTGTGCCCAGTGAGAGCGCCCATGGGCCCATCTGCCTGACCTCACTCCCTCCAGGCCTCTGGTTAGGTGTGAAAGATACACACCTACTTGTGTTAGTCAAATGGCTGCCTTTGTCTTACAGGCTGAGTCGTCCTTGTCTGAAATACTTGGGACCAAGATTGTTTTAGATGTTAGAATTTTATGAATTTTGGGATATTTGCGTAAATATTATTAGTCAAGCATCCCACAGTGGAAAATCCAAAATATCTTTTTTTCTTTGTGGTACTAGAGACTAAACCCGGGAACTTTGCTCAGAGATACATCCCCAGCCTTTCTCTATTATTTTATTTTGAAACAGGTCATGCTCAGGCTGAGCTTGACCTTGTGACACTCCTGCCTTGGTTTCCCAAAGTACTGGAATTACAGGCACGAACCACCACACCGAGCTCAAAGAACTTTGGATTTCAGAGCACACTGGAGTTTTGGCTTAGGGACATTCCACTTGCACTAGAGGTCCTCATAGTCCTAACAGGTAAATTCAATCATTTAATCCTTGCTACAACAACCTAACTATAGGTAAGGGAACATTCTCATAGTGGCTAAGTAGTTCATACAAACTCATGTAAACCTTAACTTTTTTTTTTTTTGGTACTGGGGATTGAACTCACAACTTGTGCTTGCCAGGCAGGCATTTATACCATTGAGCTAAATCCCCGGCCCCATCTTAACTTTTTTCTTGCCCAAAATACCTTCTTTGCTGCCTGAATCCAACTCATCTTTCAAGCCCCCAGCACCTACTTGTGTGCTGTGTCCTCAGATCATGGCAGCCCACCAACAGCTCTCCTTGGATCTGCTTGAAGAGGCCCCTGTCTAAGAGTTACAGGCTGTCTGCCTTCATTTTTCTAAGACCGTCAGGATAAACATCACATCGTATCACATTGCCTATGTTTTGGGCTTTCACTTTCTCACACATCTGCTGGCAACAATTTCATGCTGTACTAAACACCACCATCTTCCTGAGCAACTTTACCCGAACACTTAACCTCTCTGTTCTTTGAACTTGCCTTAAAACCAGAGCATCAGCCTGTGTGCTTTCGACTTGCAATACGGAACGAATTCTGCTTAGGCTCATTGGGATGAGAGATAATTGGGAGAATCACTGAGCAGGCACTGGTCCTCCCAGGAGCAAGGCAGACAGTCTGCTTATCAGCGGTGTCAGTGCCCAGAGCCCAGAAAGGTCAGGCCAGGCATGGTGGTGCACGACTGTAATCCTAGCACTAGGGAGACTGAAGCAGGAGAATCCCTGCAAGTTCAAGAACAGCCTGGGCTACAAAGTGAGTTCAAGACCAACCTGAACTACAGTGAAACCCTGTCTCAAAAAGACACAAAACAAAAACAGAAACAAATAGGCAGCCTGGACCATCACCAACTGCTTGCTGTCTCCCTGAACACAGAGACCGTGACACCCCAACCACATGGCCTAATGTGGCCGGAAGTGAAGCAATCTGGAAAGAAGAACGAAGCAGCTCCACTGAGAAGCATCTGCTCCATTGGTGCAGAACTGGCACGTAAGGAACAGCCTGGCAGGGTGACTCAGAGAGGACAATAATTTATCATTCCCCAGAAAAGTGTAAACTGCCTTTCCTGCTTTGGGGGCAGGGGAGACGTTTTGGTACATTCAGGAGGTTTCCAAAAAAGATGTGTGCTGACACAGATGAGCAGAGCTGCAGCCCGCCAGAAATGGCGAGTGGAGCAAGGGTGACAATGGGGTCACTGTCTTCAGTGGGGCGGTGGTGGCTCAGGGGCTCAGCGGCACAGCTGGTCCCTTCTTCCAAAGGTCCACGCTGCCCCCCGCTGGCCACCTGTGCAATACAGCCGAGCGATCGGGGCAGCTTCAAGCCCCATCTCCTCTTTTTGTGAGATTTATGTTACTTTAACAGGTAGAAAACACCCACAATATTGTTTGTTTCTCCCTTTGCTAGCAAACAAAACCAAGGGCTTCAACTTTTAAATGTCCTTTCAAATTTTAGAAGACATAAATGTCAGGACAGTGGAAATTTTGAGCTGAAACCCTAAACATCACGCAGTCCCATGCCAGATCTGTGTCTGGCTGTGGTTTCCAAACCCCCACCCCACTGCATCCTGCTGTCACTCACTCTTAGGTGTCCTTGCTGGGCGGCTCAGGGGTGGGCAGCTCTGCCACCCTGGCCCGTTTGCTGAGCTCTTCCCCAGGTGGCTCCTCGGCAGCTTCCAGCTTGCGTTTGGGGGATGCTGGGCCACCGGGCAGTGGCCTGGGGCCTGCAGGGAAGCGCGAGAAGGGTTGGAGATGGTGCACATGACCACGATGGCCCCCACTGCTGTGCTGCACTGCTCTCCGGGCACAGGGCACCTGCAGCCCTGCCATCCCTCCCTCCATCCCTGCGCCCTTCTGCCTGGGACTGGCTCCCGCCTCCCCCGCCATGTTCCCACCCTGAAGATCTTGCCTCGCCACCTGTTGCCACAGATCTGCCACCTCTACGGTCACATCCTGAGGCCTGCTTTTCTCCTGTGTGTCCACAGAAGTGGGGGGAGTGAAGCTCTACTTAGACCAGTGATTTAGGGTGTGCCTGACTCTGCTCCTCTTGGAAACCGACTCTTCCCCAGCTGCTCTGGGCCAGGCAGGCCTAGGACCCAGCCTGGCTTTCCTGCAGCAGTGACTTTGTCCTGAGATACCGAGGGCCGGCCAGGCCTGCTGGCAGTGGGGCCCACTGGCCCCCCAAATCTGAGGGTTCCAAGTCTGAGACTGCTCGGCCTGACCACCGTCCTTGCTCTGAAGGTGAGCCTTCCCCTCAGCAAGCCTGGAGTGGCCTACAGAGTGGCAATGAGCAAGCCACACCCTTAGAACTGCCTGGCAGGCAGACTGGAAGGGCTTCAGACTCCACGCGAGTTTCTCATTACTGTGCTGATCACCCCAGAGCTGCGGGGAGCCTCACGGCACAGTGCACCTGCCTGTTCTTCACTGCCTCTGCCTCCTGCCTGGACACTGCAGCCACCGCCTTCCTGCCTCCTCGCCTCCACTCCTGCCCCACGTCACCCACTCCCCATGGGAACGGGGGCTGGGGAGCCTCTGTGGGCCTGTGGTGTGTGTCAGTGCTCAGGAGACCACTGACATGAAGCCTCAGGAGCTGGTCCTGGTTTCTCGCACTGACACTGCCACACAGCCAGCCCGGCCTCCTTCCTGACCAGTGGATGGGATCTGCTCATTGCTGTTTCTGAGCCTTTTTTCTTTTTTTTCTATAAATACTTCTGCCTAGAATGTTCTTTTTTGCAGTTCTGGGAAAGGCTGGCTCTTGCTTATTATTTAGGGAATAAGCCACTGTTCAGAGAGGTGTTCCCTGAAAGTTCCTCTCTGGAATGACCCAAAGGATTTGGCCAGCTGTGGTGGCCCATGCCTGTAATCCTAGCACTTGGGAGGCTGTGGAAGGAGAACTGCCACAAGTTCAAGGCCAGCCTGGGATACACAGTGAGACTGTATTAAAACAAAACAAAACAAGACCCAAAGGAAGCCCCTGCTCCCCTACCGCTTTCTCTACCAAGGTCCTCACCTTTACTGTCCAAAGCACCTGTGCCCTGAATTGGGCTTTTTGCTTCCCTTTTGCTTTCCCATCTGTCTGCCTGGAATATAAGCTCCACCAGGTGAGTGCTCATTTTGGCCTCAGTCCAGTGTGATGGAGGTTAAGACCCAGGCTGGGGGAGGCCACAGGCCGGATGCTACCCCTCACCTGTGCTGGTGCTGCTCCCAGCCTGGCTTGAGCTGGGCTCTGCCACTGGATGGCTGAGGTCTTCCACACAGGAGGGGACAGATGCCAACAGACCTGGGGGAAAGGAAGAAGTGATCAGTTCCCAGGAGCTACAGGGCAGGAGAAACAGGGAGGGGGAAAAGGACCATGACAGCAAGGTTGGATCTTCTCCTCTGCCCCAGAGACTCAGGAGGTTCAATCCAGTCCATCCCGCAAGGTCCTGTCCCAGGAAGTCAGGTCGACCTCACAGCCAGAGGGTACTCAGCCCCTCAGCAGACACCTTGAGACCCCCGTCTACCCTCTGGGCCTGCAGATGCTGTCCTGCTCTCAGGGGACTAGGAGTCGGGCGCCGCAGCTCCTTACAGAGTCCCCGGTAGCGTGAGAGCTGCTGGTAAATCTGCTTCATGCGCTCGATGTTGAGCCGGCTGGTCTCGGCGTGGTTGACGATGGGCCGAGGGTAGTCCACACCGATGATGCACTTGGCTGCCTTCTGAATGGACTCGGGGGCGTTCCAGGGCTCATAGATGTACCGGGAGGGGAACCCTTTCAACTTTGGCAGGTATCGCCTAAAACGCACATAGGACGACCTGTCAGCACACCCCGCCCTCCAGCCGAGGAGGAGGCCACCACAGTCAGAAGTCAGACAGCCTGGCCTGCATCCTACCTGACGTAATCCCCACTGGGGTCTGTGCGGCGGCCGAAGCCAACTGGGCAGTAGCAGTGGAAGAACTGCTGGAAGAAAGCGCTGCAGGACAGCCACATCCAGCTGCCTGCATTCACACTGAAGTCCGCATCCAGCAGCAGCTCATCAAATACCTAGATGGGGAGGGGCACGATCAGAATCCTTGGGGACTCCCTGCCACAGGTCCTCCCAAGTCACCACAGCACCCCAAGGAGCCAGAGCCCTCTGCCAAGGACTGGCCACAGAGGGTTTGGAGGAAGTCTCTGGGACCCAGGGATCCCAGCCCATTCCCCACCCGGTGGGGTCGCCCTTGCTGGGCCTGAGCAGGAAGGACAGGCCACCTGTTGTGGAGGGAACACTTACCCGGACCCCGCTCTCCCAGCTGACCCAGAGGTCCCCGCGGGTGAGGAAGCAGGCCACGGCGTGCCGGGCCAGGTGGTGGATCCAACCCTCCTGCCTCAGTTGGGTCATGATGGCGTCAATCCAAGGGAAGCCTGTCTTGCCCTCCGCCCACTTGGCCAGGGCCTCGGGGTTGCGGTCCCAGGGGATCTGGATGCAGATGGGGTTCCCCTCCATGTGGTCAAATCTGGGGTTGTTGGTGGCTGCCGTGTAGAAGAACTCTCGCCACAGGAGTTGCCCAAACAGGGAGAGGGGGGGTGTGCTGTTCCGCTTCACCTGGGAGTGTGGCAGTGCAGCTATGAATGTCTGCGAGTTCTTTGCTCCATGTCACTTGGGTCTTGTCCGTAAAAGAATCTGGAGCCTTCACCCCTCCCCCACCCCAAGAGCAGGAGAGGGACTGTCCCCTAGAACAAGAGCTATCAGGTGCCTACAAACTCAACACCCAGGTCCTGCCTGCCAGGCCACTGCTCTGAGCTGCAAGGAGTGCCAGGGAAAGGGATGCTGTCACAGGGATCCACGACAGGCCCCCAACTCCTTGAGACTAGTCATGAGCCTTGTCCTTGTTCCTTGGCTGGCTCCACTTTGTAGAAAGTCCAGGAGAGTTTTTATCTTGGCATGGACAAAAAAACTGCTCAGTCGAGATTTGGCTAAGTAAGTGACAAAATACTCTGCAACTGGGACCACAAGGGAATCCAGAGATCAGACCTCCACACAGACAATGATTTCCCACAATCACAAAACTCCACGCCAAGCCTGCAAAGCTTTCCCATGCCACAATGCCCTGCTATTGGCAAAGATGGAGAAATGACATTAAAAGGTGTAGGCACTGGGTGACCTGAGGAATGGAAAGGCTAGGATTGCGATCTTCTCTCCTGGATGGCTCATCACAGGGCCATCTGCCTCTTGTGCCTGGGCATGGCCAGGCACACGGCCCCTCTGGCCACTCCCTCGCCTTCTGCTTGGGGCTGGCTCCAGCCTCCCCTTGTCCCCACCCTGAGGACCTTGTTGCCAACATATCTGCTGCCTGTGCATCCATATGGCGGGGAAATGAGGGTGTATTCAGATCAGTGATTTTGGGGTGTGCCTTGCTCTGCCCTCTCTTGGAGACGGATCCTTCCCCAACTCCTCTGGACCAGGCAGGTCTAGAATCCACAGGGAAGGGCCTTCTGCAGGGTGACTAAGGGCCAGTGGGCCTGGTCACCTGGCCAGAATGGGGGAGGGCGTGTGGCCCTCTGTGCTCACCTTTTTATACAGGTCCCACAGGCGGTAGTAGAAGAGGCGGCAGGAGAGACAGCCGAAGCGCAGGTAGGGGCTGAGGCCTGTGGGGCTGGCCAGCAGGGAGTTGGCGTTCATCCGGGGTCTCTCATAGCTGGCAACCCAGGCCTGCAGGAGAGGGCGAAGATGAAAGGCCTGAGGCCCTGGTGACCAAGGATCTGGCCAAGGGGCAGCAAACCACAGGGTCAGGACTTGAATACTGAGACTACCACTGCTTCATGCTTGAGCTGAGATGGAACCACCAGGTGGACGTGGAGGCAGAGAGGATTGCAAGTTCTAACCCAGCCCTGGCAATTTAGCAAGCCTGCCTCAAAAAATTAAAATAAAAAATAAAAAGGGCTGGGCAGGAAGCCTGGGAAGAACTGGGTTCCATCCCTAGTACCACCCACTCGCCCCTCAAATGAAAAGAAATTGGTTCACTAGGAATGTGTTATTTAGTCCCTCAGCCACTTATCTGTTAAATAAGAACAAAATTTCCCACCTCTGGGGATTAAATGAGATATGAAAGAATTCTGAAGGCACTGAACAAGCTGTGATTATCTAGAAGGAAGAGACAGCCTCCTGCTTTCCGGGATAAAAGCGTTCCTAGCTCTGTTCCTGCTCCAACAGCAGGCCTGCAGGCTCTGCCGCCCCTCGGACATGAGGCACCTTCTCATCGTTGTTCAGCCATGGCCGGGGAAGGAGGCAACTCCCGAGCCATTTCTGGGGACCGACGGAGTCATTTATTCCTGGGGCCGCTAGCCAGCTAATGTCATTGATCCTGTCTTACCATCAATCGCCCTCGGTTGTGCTCTACTTTCCTGCCTCGGATTCCTCGTGCTCTCTCACTGTCCTGCGCAGCTTCCTGACAGTGAGGAAAGGGAACTCAGGGCTCCGTGCCTCTAGAGGTTCGAGGTTTGGATGGGCTGCGGACCCCGCATTCCAGTCTCTTTCCCTCTCTCACCTCCTGACACCCCTGTGCACACCTTTCACCCTCCGCAGGCCTCCCCTCCACGCTCCCCAGATGCCGTCCTTCCCTCTGCTGTGGGCAAAGAAGCCAGTAGGTGGGGACAGCCCAGCTTTCAGTGGCTGAATCTGCAGCCTCTCCTGTTTCTCCTCCTCCTCCCTCGTGTCCCCTTCTTCCTCCTCTTGCTCGCTCACCCTCCTTCTCTATAGCTCCTACTATAGATTTAATTGCTCCTTTCTGCAAACCAAACTAAATCAAACCAAGAACAAAGGACTTCTGGTGCCCGGGCGCCTTGTCCCAAGGCTTCTTTCCTCCTTCACAGGTGCCCTCTCCATTTGCCTCCACCTCCACTTCCTAGCCCAGGCCACTGGCTCCTGCTGTGTTGGTGCTGCCTGGCAACCCGCATACCTCTGAATCCTGCATTTCTGTCCTTGTATGTTTGGATCTCTCAGCAGCCCTGCAGCCAGCTGCTCGAGGTTTCATTTCCTCTTTTCCTTGGCCCTCAGTGATTCCACTTTCCTAGCTGCCTCCTAGCTGCTGGTTGCTATGATCCTTTCACAGGCTCCACTTCCTCTATCTAGCTTTTTTTTTTGAGACAGGGTCTCACTGTGTAGTTCAGATAGGCCTTGAACTCACTACATAGTGTAGGCTAGCCTCAAATTTGTGGAGATCCTCCTGCCTCACTCAGCCTCTCAGATGGGATTACAGGTGTGTGCCACCACAGAGGCTCTAGTTCATTCTCTACTGGGTTCAACATGGTCCAGGCTAAGGCTTTATGTAGGTAACATGACAGCCCTTGACTGGACCCCCTGTACCTACTTTTAGGCCACCTCGTTCATGCTCTAGCTGGGATCAAAGTGACCCTGTTGCTCTTAGCACAGAGGCCCAAATCTGGTACACAGCTCACTCAGCTCAGAAAACCCCACCCTCTGCTCTGCCTCTCACAGCTCCTCTCTGCACCCGGCAGCTGGAGCCTGTCTCCCTGCCACTGCTACCTGGTTCGCTGCGACTTTCCTCTGGTCCCCACGGAGGCACAGGTACAGACACTGGGTGCCTCTGTCGGCACAGTCTAGGCCGCCCCAATGCCCAACCTCAAATTGTTTCCACCTTTTTATTTTACATCAAACAGACAGAAACCCACAGAAACAGGCTTAATGAGCTCTTCCGAGGCCAACACCCACGCAAACAAAAAATGAATTTCAAGACACAGGACTTTGCCTGACACTCCAGAACCACCTCCTGCTTCCCTGACCCAACCCGGACTTTTACCTTGCCTTCCCGACCACCTGAAATGTTTACATGTACCCCTACACGCTACACATTAGAACTGGTACTGAAACAACTTAAAGGTTAAATTTATTTTAATTGTATTATAGTTCAAATGGAGAATGTCCCGAGGGCCTCATGGGCTATAGGGGGCTTCTGGAAGGTGCTGACCCAGTGGCTACAGTTGACTTGCTGGTGGAGGTGGGGCCCCTGAGTCTCTTCCTCCCCTGCTCCTCCTCTCTCTCTGCTCCCTGGTGCCACGGCATGAGCAGCTCTTCTCCACAGGCCCATCTGCCGAGCCGCCCTGCCTCGGAGTCAGCTGACCGTGAGCCCAAATGAACCTCTCCTCCTTTAAGCCATGTGTGTTTGGTGCTATGTCTCAGTGACCTGTTTTCTCCTTTGTATTTTTCTGTGGAAGAACCCAGACCAGTGGACTGGAGGAGGTTCTCAGGCTGGACATGCTGACTGGACACTCAGGGTGCAGGTCAGTGAGTCCCTCTGTCCTGTATTGGCCCACACATGGGTAGCTCATAGCAGAGGCCGGACTGGACTTGGTCCTGACCCTTTGGGAAGCCAACTGGGCACACACAGCCTGCATGGCTCTGTCTATGATGCTGGTGGTCATTAATGCATAGTGTGCCATCACTGGGGGCTGCATTATATAATCAAAAGAGCTTTATGTAGGGTGGTTGTCCTCATTTTCTGTGTGTGACCTAGAGGTAAGGCTCGGACAGTTGCCCACCCCCCCTTTTCTGGTAAGAGCATTTATTTTCCTAAGGAGAACCAACCTGCCTCTGCTGCACTAAGGCCACTCCCACCTTGCCAGAAGCACCCGATCCCAGCCACAATGACCAAGTCAGGGAAAGTCACACGCCCAGGCCAGGCCGATGAAACACCCCTCAGCACTTTTCATAAAGCTTGTGGGAAAGAGGCACACACTTCCTCCGGTGTTGCCAGACGGATGGATGACAAGCTTGGTGACCACCTTTGCCACTGCTCAAGGAAAGCCTGCCTGAGAATGGACTGAGACAGACGAAAGGAGAACCGAGAGATGCAGGTGCCTTCTGACAACACTTTGGACACCTAGCCCGGCTGTGCCTGAAAGCTACCATTTAAACTCCTGGCTGTGTGCTTTGAAAACCTCAATTTAACGGCTGCAAACCAGAACTGACTGCTAGGATCCTCATGCTCCCTTCCTCCTTTCCTAACCCTATGGGCGTCTATCACCGTGTTTAACACCATCATCTCCAGTAGATGTTGGCCCGGATCCTGTTCCCGTCATGTTTGGCAGTCTCTGCAGCAGCCGGGATATCCTGGTGTGAGTGGCCACTCACATCAGATCTGGAGACTGAACCAGTTCAGACAAACCTAGAGAGGTTCAGCTCTCGCCTACCCAGCACCTCTGTTCTCCCAGCAAGCAGGACATGGTGTTTCCTCAGCCACTCCTGGGACAGAACGGGCCATGATGTAAGGCCTCATGACAGAAGAGGCTCTCCAGGCATGTGGGGAAAAATAACTCCTGACTTGGTGATCTGAGGGGAGTCCTCTATAAAATACCTTTAAGGTGATTAAAACTACAACCCATGAGGACACAGCTCAGCTCTACATTTTTAAGCTTTTACTTTGCCATTCGTCATCTCTACCCTCTGTCCCTTGGACCCAACTTGTGTTCCTACATCAAGCCCAAGAATTGCTGGGTAAAGCTCTTGATGTACAAGAGAAAGCTGGGCCTCTTGTGGCCCTTGGTCTCACATTTCCAGTCTTGGGGGGCTGCTTCCAGCTCTGCTGTCTTCTGGCTGCCAGGCACAATGCTTTGCCCCCCAAGCAGCAACAGAAGAAACTGTGACTCTAAGCACCAGCTTTCGGGCACTAACAACCAACAGTTCCTGGTCAGCTGCCCCCAGTCACAGGGTGGGGGGCACCTCTGGGCCAAGGCCTCTTTCCTCTCTTGCCAAGAGAATGGGAAATCTGCTCTCTGGGTTCAAGAAAATGAAAGCCAAAGCCCTGGAGGAGACTCAGTAAAAGGTGGGCGCCCATCAACACAAAATAATTAATTTTACACGCTTCTGTGAGTAGATACCCTTTAGGATGGTGCATCTGCCTACAGATACTATACAAAAAAGGCAGTCTGGTGCCAACTTGCCACCTGACAGGCCAGTGCCTCACTACCACTTAGCAACTCTGTGACCTCAGGCTAGTTATTCCACCTTGCTGAGCCTCACTTCCGTAACCTACAAAATGGGGTGCCTAACACCTACCTTGCAGGGCTACTGGGAAGATTAAAGGTGATGGTATTTAACTCAAAAATGCACCAGCCAGTGACCAGCAGGAGGGAAGGTCTCTACATGGTAGCTGCTATTGCTCCTGCTTCTGTGGTTGCTATTTTCACCATTGGGAGGGTTTTTTCACCTTCCAACCAGCTGGTACTAAGAGGCACCAAGGGACACAGCCCCACACCATATCCCCTGCTGCATGGGCACCAGTGCCTGCAGTTCGAAGGCTCATACCTTCCGTTCCAAGTGCTTATCCAGGCGGGTCAGGGCTTCTGTCTCTCCTCCTTGCCAGACAGCAGGGCCAAGTCCTTCAGTGGGGAACCCTGTAAGAGGAGGAGCCAGTCACAGACCTGGAGGTCAGGCCACTTCAGCCGCCCTCTGTTCAGACCCAGAGATGGAGGGGGGTGGGGGGGCAGAGTCAGTACACAGAGAGTGCTGGTCACCCTGTACTGAGAAGCCACTGATGCCCGATCAGAGAGCGCCTGTACTGTCTGAGAGGAGAACACAAAAGTGGCAGGAGCCAAAATACTGCATGAGTAGGCCCAGCAGTAAGACTGGAAGGGTATATTGCAAAACTAATGCGGTTATCGGGGTGGGGGTGGGGGTGGGACAGAGGTTACTTCCACTTTGCTCTGTACTTTCCAAACCTCCTATAATAACATGCACCAATTCGACAGAGAAGGAAACCCTAATAAGCTGCTTTCCACGGATGAAAGCGACTGCCCGAGGGGCCTGGGAGGCGCACGCACCCAGCTCCTCCAGGGAGGGCACGCCGTAGGTGTCGTCATGGCTCTCCCGGATCTCCGCCCCGCAGCTCTCCATCTGCTGGCTGCTCACTGTGCCCACGGGCTTCTTGGGCAGCTCCATGCGGCTGATGATGGCCTGAAAGCGCTTGTAAGTGAGGGGCGGCTTCTGCCCATTCAGCTCGATGATCCTGGGGACCCAAAGCACCCCTGGCATCACTCCCAAGGCCCTTCGTTGTGAGCCCCTGCCCACCCAAGAAGAGCCCCAACTCTGAAGGCTTTGGGGGTGACTGTCCTTGTCCGTTCATAGGTCCCACCCAAGTGGGGAGGAGGGGGGGTGGGGGCTGCATTTCCATTTTACCAAGAGGGAAAATGAGGCCCAAAGAACTGGAGCAGGAGCCCGCGGTAATCAGAGAGGCAGCGCCAAAGCAGGGTCCACGACAGAGACTGACCCTGTGTCTCTAACCACAGAAAAGTGTCCCCTGGCCTTCTTGGACCTTGGCCTATCCGACCACACTATGGTCCTCTCTCCACCAGCAGGAGCTTTGGAGAAGTGTGTGGAGAGCGGCAAACATGCTCCTTTCTTGAAGACCCTCTTGTGCTGGCCCTGCTTATTAGAACGGGGAGGCTGGCAGGCAGGAACGGCAACAACTGACACCTAAATAGCTTTGTGGTCTGCCAAGTACGTTCTATGAGTAGGTGAACTAACTGCACCCATGCAAGAAGAAAAAGTGGATATGGAAGGTCAGGATGCAAACAGAGGCTGTTCATACTAGGGTAAAGTGGAACAGTTTGCGGCCAGATTCCTGGGCTCCTGCTGGACAAGCAGCAGCTTATGCAAGGCCCGGCCGGCTGGCGAGCTGCTCCCTGTCTGTGCCCTCTGCTGGCCCTCTGTGAGCTGAGATGCACGGCTGGCGCTGCTCACAGCCCCCCACCCGGCACGTGGCGGGAAGAAGAGCTCCGCACCGCCTCTCCTTCTGAGGCCGGGCTCACGTGCACAGCTGTGTGACCTGGCCTGCTGGCAGGGAGCCCAGTTGGGAAGAGGGGGCAGGGACCAGCGGTGGCTGCCAGCTTGGCAGCAGCAGGAGGAAAAAGGGGAGGAGGCACAGAGGTCTGTCACCAGCAGGCAGTTGCTCTGTGGTTACCAGGTCCCTGCAGAGATCGCTAGAGCCCCGAAGCAACATCGAGAGATGCAGGGCCTGTAAACCCAGAGAGCCAGTGGGCCAGGGCTCAGCCTTGGTACAGATACTAGGCCTACAAAACCAGGGATCTGCTGAGGACAGAGAGCAGCACTGACAGTGCGACAAAACTGTGGTGCATGAAGTCCCCACAGGAACAGGAGTAGCTGAGTGAGGAGCAGATTTATGAAGATCTTGAGGGCCCCTCAACTGCCCATGTCTTGGCCTAATTAGCCTCCTTGCCGCCCAAATCAGGTTATATGCTCTCATGACCTGCTCTAGAGGTCCTAGCTTTAGAAAATGCTGAACCCTAGGAGCAAATGGCCTATGGCCAAACCTCCCGGAGCTCTGCTCAGCAGGGGCCCAAACCGCCAGCCCTCATGATGGGCTACCTGACCTGTTCCTTACCTGTCCAGGTCATAGAGGGTATGGGAGTTCTCAGTCACCACCTCCACACCAGCCTCCTTGGCCATCTTCATGATGGCTGCATCTCGTTCCTTCCCAAAGGGCTCGGAGTCATACTCAAAGGTCAGGCGGGTCACCCCCCATTCCTGCAGGGAGAGACTCTGTCATGTTCAGTGCTGTGTGGGGACGTGGGGACACTGGGCAGAATCTCCTTCTTGGGAGCAGACAGAGTTAGCATCTGACCCCAGAAGGAACACATGAGGGATGCTGATTAAAGTGACAAGTGCTGAGGTTGAGGTAGCGTGAGGAAGTGGCTGGCAAGGCGAGTGACATCACAGCAACATTAGGAGAGGGGGGAGCCCTGTGCACTTGCTGTACCCCTGGGGTAGGAGAACACTTCAGGAAGCTATAAATACAGGGCTCCCAGGGGAGCCCCTCATCCAGAAAGAGGCACTGACTGACAGTGGAGGCAGGAGGGGACAGGACTGCCACCTCCCATCTGCTCAGCAAGCCTTTCCCAGGACTCCTCACAGCCTGAAAACTTGTGGCCTAGTTTTCTTGGCAAACTCATGCTATGTGAAGTGTCTTCACTGTTTCCACAGCAACGCTGCTGAGGCCAGGAGCAAACAGAGCTAACAAGCTCCAGCTCTCTGGCTTGGGATGGAGGAGTGACTATTAGACCCCAGTTAGAAGAAATTAGACCAGAGGAGCCGGAAGCTTGAGGGAGAATTCTTAAGTCTTGAGTCACTTCTGGTAGGGATGTCCACGTCTCTCAGCAACACCAGGGAACGCTGGCCCAGGGAAAGACTGAAAGGCTAAGGGACACATCCTGAGAGCCTGACGGGCAGCTAGCAAGGAGACAAACACAGTCTAGTCATGATTGCTCAAGGCTCTAAATCTAGGGAGCAAGTGTCTCAGGCATGGCCAGGCTGGTCTGGCCCTGTCGCAGCCCTGCTTAGGGGGAGTGGGTCCTCAGCAGGTGAACAATCTCCCACCCAAGGAAGGAAGCACTATACATTTACCAAGCTCTTCCTACAGCCCAGATACTAAGCTTACAGGGCCATATAGACTATACCACTACGTACATGCCCCTGTGAATACTAACAGCACTATTATTAAATGATACCCTCTTTCCTTCTTATGATTCCCCTGAGCCATGTCCTATTTTCAACAGAGCACTGATCACATGGCATTGAGGTTGCCCATTGCCTGCCTGGTTTCCATTACTGTGGGGACTTGGGGCAGAGACCATGCTGCCTCACTCATCATTGATACCCTGCCACCCAGTATGGGGCCTAGTACATAGCAGAAGCTCGATAAATATACAATGACTGACTGACTGAATGAGCGGTCCATCATCTTAGCTGTAACTGGGTTGGCTTCTGAGGTGCTAGAGAAGAGAGGAGCAATGCAAAGCGATAAGAAAGTCAACATTTTTCCCTTTTGTGCTGAAGATCAAGCCCAGGCGGAGGCCTGCCAGGCAAGCAATCTGCCACAGAGCTATGCCCCAGCCCAGCGAATGTCTTCTGTGGTATGGTGGGTGAGAATGCAGCTCAGGATCAGTGACTGACGAGCTTTGTGACCGTAACTGTTTCTCACCCGTAAAACAGGGGGAGCCATGCTGCCCCCCAGAACTGCTGCAGGGTGGGTAAGTGCACGTGAGCTTTTGAAATGGTCCTAACTCAGTGTTGGCCCAGCCCCTGGTGGATGTTGGTGATTATTGGTACTGAGTGGTTTGTATGCGCACGGGTAATTGTGGGGATGCAGAAGAGAAGTGAACAATGACATCAGGTTTCTCCTGCCTCTGCCCATGAGTACTTGTCTCTCTTTGGCCTGAAAACATGCTTTTTAAAGTACTGGGAGAGAACAGGCTGCCACTCCCAAAGGGCATGCAGAAGTCTATGTGGCACCCCGGTGAAGATTTTATCACTGGGAAGAAACAGAGAGGCTCCCTTGGAAAGGTGACTTTTACCCCTACAAGCCATGAAAAGCAAGACAGGAAATAGCCCTGGCTAGACAGGAAACCCCACCCTCCAAGTCCTGGCATAGCAGGAGCCCTATTACATCTTAGTGGCCTGAGCCAAGAAAACATCTAAGGAAGCCAGGGGCCCCGGGTGGAATGAATGACTATATCGCGTGTCTGGATTGAGCTGCGAGCTCTCCAACAAGATGCTGGCCTCGCACAAGTTTTTCCTTAACACAGTTTCCATCCTGCCCACGAGCTCATGGGCCGCCTCTGCTTCCCATTTCCCCAGCATCTGATGGCCCCACCAGCCCTGCCATTTCCATGTCCTCAGTCGGAGCAACATCTCACTGTGCCTGCAGGGAAACCCAGGGGCAGCGGCTCCCCATCTTCTCAGCCCCACATGCTCACCTTGAATAGCCTTGGGAACACGTCCGCTGGCTGTCCCCGGACTACAAACAGACGCGAGTTGAGTTTCCTTAAACTCGTGTCCAGGTCCTCCAGAGACTGCAGCAGAAACCTGCAGGGACCACAGAGGCTTTGTGAGTGGTCATATAACACAGGCAACTGGCCCACTTTGTGCTGAGCAGGACACCTGGGTCCCAGCCCAGGAGGGACAAAACAGTGGGTCAGCCTGGCCGGGAGGGAATCCTGGCCTTGCTGCCTCCTGGTCATGTGACTCAAGGCAGTGCCTGCACCACTCCGGCCTGATTTATCATCTGCAGTAAGGAACTGTGCCAGGACCTAAGAAGATACTGACATGTTAGTACACAGAACTGCTATGAGAAGAACATCAGATAATGTAAGAAAAAAGTTCAGCCCAGAACAAGGCACGAAGAACTAGGGGGACAAGCATGAGCCGTCCTTCCTGCTCTGTTTCCGAGTGAGTGATCAGAGACAAGCATCCTCTATGCTCTCAGCCTCTCGTGAGGTATGCGACTATCTGCCGAGTGACAGAATGGATGAGAAAGCCATCTTCAAAGAGTCTGCGACATCATGCGGTGGAAGAAATCAGGCCCCATCAGTAGAGGAACAGACAGCCCCAGTCCTGCTGCCCGGGCTGGTGACCCCTTTGCCTTTCATGCATTTTGGGCTGCACTTTTCCAAAGCTACAGTCACACATGGCCTGGGCTGGGTCCCCAAGCCCAGTGCTCTGTTTGGCAGGAGACTCACTGCCGAGTTCTCATCCCAGGAGGGACAAGGGACTTAGTATCAAACATGGTAGGGTTGGGGTGGGAGGACTCTACGGATATTCAAGAGCCACCGTAGGAGAGTAGAATCCAGCAGAATCGCCAGGACAAAGGACAGGAAATTAACCTTTGCTGAGTATCTCCAGTGGATATTTTTAAATTACCATTTTAACCAGGTAACTATTCATGTGTTTCAAAAACCCCAAGGACAAAAGTGTGCACAGTAAGAAGTGTCCTCCCCTGCTTCTCTCCTCAGATTATCAATTTGATTATATCTGTCATGCTTTTAAGTGCATTTCCTCATTTAATTCCTAAATGCAGTTTGAAGCAAACTGTACTTTCCCCATTGTATAGATGAAGCAATGAGAAAGTCAGGGGTTTATTTACCTAAGATCATAGCTTTTTTAAGGGCCAGAGCTGATACCAGGTCAGTCAGACTCTAACTCTGTGTTTTCTTCTCTGTGTCACATTTCTAGACTTCTGGTGCTGTGCTGGTGCACTCCAGGGTGAGACTTGCAGCCCTGAGCTTGGAATCCAGGGCCACGATGGACACAAGCCTCACATGCTGACATTCTGTTGTTCCTCCTCAGGGCTATGCCTTGATAGGGCACCCTGCCTTGTCACGGGTCCTCTGAGGAGCCTGCTATCTAGCTGTGACCTCTCCCCAGCATCCTTCGTCTCTGTCAACAACAGTAGTCACCAGACTTTATTTCCAGTGCAATGAAACTTTGTACCTCCTCTGCAGCATATCACAGTCCCTGACCCCTGGTGGCTTATCAAGCAGTGACAGTGCCTAGGCTGCAACCAGAACCAGTCACAGCTGCTGCCTCTGACGTACGCAATAGAGCACAATCCCATGGCCAAAGTGGCAGGCCCACATTCCAGCATAAGCTGAGCCCTGGACTGAGGTCAAAGCATCATGTTAGCCATACGCAGCAAGCAGGATGAGTGATGGGAGACTGACAGGTGAATGCTGCTGTATGCACACTGAAAGCTCCGCCTATGTGAATTCCTCCTTTGAAAATCTGACACCCACTGAAAGCTAACCATCTGTGTGACAGCCATGCTGATGGCACTGCCTTTCTCTAGGTCTCATTACTCCTCCCAGAAGGACCATAAAAGGCCCATGAAAAAGCCTGTCACCTGAAACCAGCCTCAGGTAGAAGGCCTAGGGACAAGTGGCGATCTAAACTTCACAACCTTAGGGCAGATTCCTGCACCTGAGGCTCCCCGGAATATCCTGCCACGCAGTCCACCAGGCTGCACTTGACTCTGATTTGAAGCCATAAGTAAGGCTCAAATGCACATGAAATCTAGGTTCTGGAACATGCTGTAATCTCTCTGCAACGAGCTTTATTTTTAGACCTCATTTAGCTTCTCTGCTCTTCTCTTAGTACACATAAGAGAGGCCTTTTCACTCTCTGACAGAGATGTCCACAGCTAGGATAGGAAGGAGCAGAAGGCCCAGTTCTGAAGCCAGAAATTCAGCACTGGCAACAACATTTAATAAGCATTCAAAGTGTACCAGGCACCACTGAGTATGTTCTCATTAATTCTCAAACAGCTCTATAAAGTGGGAACTATTTTTATTCCCATTTTACAGACGAGTTAACTGATGCACAGAGAGAGTAAATAACTTGCACATCAAATATCTACTAAACAGCCAGAATTTGTCCCCAGGTGATCCGTCTGGGTCAGTGTTTTGTTTGTTTGTTTTGTCTTGTCTTGTTTTTTGAGACACGGTCTCTCTGTAGTTCAGGCTGGCCTGGAACTCATGGCAATACTCTAGTCTCAGCTTCCTGAGTGCTGGGATTACAGGCATGTGCTACCACACCTGACCAGTGTGTTTATTCTTGGGCACCAGGATCCACTGTATCTATGCAGGCAGCAAGGAGCTATCCTGTCCAGGGCTCAGCCATTAGGGAGCAGCACAGCCCACCCAAAGGCCAATGTGGTCCCCTGAGTGTGGTTCCTCTGAACCTCAGGTTCCATCCCAGACTTTGAGCCTGCATTTTACAAGATCACCTGGTGATTCATTTGCACATTTCTGGAAATGGACTTTGCTTCTGGCTTTTGTCCTTGCTTCAGATGTTTCTACTGTACACTCTCTGGCTTGCTTTCTCTCTCTCCTCTCTCTGAGATTCTGGTTTTCTGCCTCTTGCCCTAGGGAAATGCTCTGTTATTTTCAACTACCCTGGGATAAGCCCTGGGAAGAGAGGGCTCTGCAGGGCTCCCAGGAAGAAAGCAACAAGCAGGAGACAGAGGACAATGCTGGGAGCCCGCTATGGCACAACTTTTCAGGCCTGCCAGATGACAGTCAAAGGAACTGGAGCAGGGTGGCTACTGGGCAAAGCTTGCTGGGGCAGGTGTGTGCATTCTTTCACTCAGCAGCACCCAGCCCGCACTGTGCCTCAGAGCCCTCCTCCTCTACACACACTGGCTTCTCTCTGCTCCAAAGGACATGGGCACTGGAGGTGGTGGTGCTGAGGTCTGGCATCTCACCCTTGACAGTTCTAAGCTGAGCTCACATGGCCCAAATTCAGGGCACATGGTCCTGTGTGAGCAGTTCAGGCTCATCCTCTGGGTCAGACAACATGTGCAACCGAATTACATTATGTAAGTCTCCGAGAGCCAGAGGCAGACAGACTGCAGAACACCAAACTGGGATTTCCAAAAATACAGACGATTCTGAATTTGGGGACTCCAGACGGCTGGCCCTTTAGAATAAAACAGGCAGATTCTCTGGTTGAATACTTTACCAGGGAACACTGCTCTACAGATGGCGGATTTCTGAGAAAGACTTAATTTGCTGTTAGTAGGGGGAGGGAGGACAATAAATAGTGAATTATTCTGTGGGGTCTAGACTGCACCTGACCAAGTCCTGCTTCCAGCCGAGGTTATCTAACCGTAATATACCGATGACTGGCACAGACTGGCTATATCGGATAAACTGATAAATTAACTTCTGCTAAATAATCAAGAGAACGTAAGCCTCATGGAAAGGAAAATTTAAACCCAATTCATGGCACAGACTAAATTCTAAATACCATTGAGAAATATATATGTATCTCCTTTCCTCAACTCAGAGAAAGATGGAAGTTTCATCCCTCCTGGGCAAAAGGATACATGTCCTTGGTATCAGAACAGTAAAGCACTTTGCCTGGGTACCAGATAAATGGTTCTGAGAAATATAATTTTCCCAGCAGTACACTACTGTCCTCAATTTCTCGATGCCCAAGTTCCAGGGAAGACCCACCCCCTTCAACAGCCCAGTGCTGTTTAACTCATAGCATTTGGGAAGAGATAGGCTCATTCTCACCAGGCATCTGAAGAGTTCTCAGTTTACCTCATTTACAGATTCTGGGAGACATGGGCTGAGACAGCATATTTTATTTCCACCAGCTCTCTTTTTCCCAGAAGCTCCTGAAAGACGTGCAGCATAAAGCCAGGGACAAAATGATTTTAATAAAGTGTGAAGAGAATTGTTGCCAACATCTGTCCTGGTTGCAACTGGGAAAAAGGTAATTAAAATCTGCAAGGGTCTATTTTGAGAACTCACTTTAGAATCAGAAGCTCCTCATATCCTCCTTTTGCTTCTGCTCAGACTATAGCGCTTCTTTCCAGAGGCAGCAAATGTGGGAAAGGTGGAGTTGGAGAAAAGGGTAAAGGGCTTATGCTTGAAGAGCATTCCTAATTCCAGTGAGCTCACAGATTTCCTATCACCACTAGTGCTGGCCCCCTCAAATGCCAATGAATACTCATTCTTCTTGGTTGCTTTTCTCTGCCCTCCTTTAGAGTGTCACCCATGGTTATTTTCATTGAATTCCATCTGCAGAAAAATGCTGTGTGGGAGTCAGGAAACGCAGGAGGGTAACAAAGACAGATCTGGATTCTCTGCACTTCTTACAGAGGGACCCCCCACCTTCCCTTAAGGGGCTTTTCAGGCAGAGCACCTCAAGCAGTTGAGAGCTAGGATGTTACGCAGCACAGTTCTCCTAGACCACTCCCCGGATCCAGAAAGAGCTGCCGGAAGATTACACATACTTTAGTTATGCAGAGGTACAGTCTGCTGGCACCAGCGTGCCTCCCTATTGCCAACCATGGCACAAAACAGAAGGCCGCCCTGCCTTCAATCCATCTGGGAGTAAGAATGGCGGGGCTGGTGAGAGTGTGGCTGTTGCCAGGCCCAGACTCAGTTACCAAACTCAATCTGTTTTGTGTTTTTTCACCTCTTTCTCCGGAATGCCAGTACTGATTAGACTTCCTGCCAATGCACTGCAGCAACACACTTCCCGGGTTGCCTGGCAAGGTCTGTGCTTCTCAGGCTTTGTTGTAATGAGCTCATTAGAAATCCTCATGTCAAGGCCAGAACAAGTCAATAAGGATAGGGGTGGGGGACATGTCACCTTTAAAGACCCTTAGGTGATTCCCAAGCCAACCCTGCATTGCTCTAGTCCATCTCCCTGTTTCATTTTTCACAGCACTTAGTTCTACTAAATTATGGTCATTTAGATGTCTTTCTCTATTAAAACAAAGGCTCTGGCAGCTTTGGGAACACAGACATACACCTGCTCCTTCACAGCACCTATAGCAGTATCTGCTAGGTATTAGGAACCCATTAAATAATCACTAGATTATTATCTGCATTCCTGCACCGCCCTGACTCGGAATTTAACTCAGGCATCAGAGCTGCTACATTCCTTGTCTCCTTCACTCCCTGAAAAGCACAGTCAAAAAAGATGACCCACAAAAATTCATAAACACAATTCCTAGTAAAACTGGAGTTTAATCAGCAAGAGTTTTTGTTGTTGCTTTTTAATCTCCACTACCACAAAGAAGTAGGTAGTCCTCTGCAATGGTCCCCAAAACCCAGTAAAAGAGTAGCATTCACAACAGTGAAACAAGCAGGATGCTGGATTTTATTTAGTCTGCTTGGGTTGGCACACTGCCAAAAGGAGGGGGACAAAGTCTGAGGCCTGGTTTAGTGTCTACACCAGAGATGGTCATTTGAGGATATTTGTCAACCCAACAACCTCTTATCTATAGAAACTGGAGCAAGTCAGAGCAATAGAGCAGGCTGAAAACAGTGTGGGCAGGCTCTCCACAGGACTATCTTTAGTTGTTCCCTCTGTATAAGTGGGGCAGGAGGAGGCATTTAATAGACTTACTGCTAGGAGCACTCAAGTCTCCTAGCAGGGCACACTCTTTGGAGAAGAAAGAATGGAGAGCTGAAAGCCACTGTACCCTGGGGGGTAAAAATCCTGCCTCTCTGGGCAACAAGACCACGTGCAAACATCTCTCAGTACTGTGCAAACAAACCAAGCCACGGCTGTAGGGTCTTAAGACTGATGGGTACACTGTGTCAAAACTCTGTTTTGAATACAGTTATTGAGAAAATGTACCAGCTACCTGTTAATCCTTTCTGCTGTTCTGGAAAAGGATTTCACCTCCTGATAGCCACCAAAGAGGGACTTACTTGATAGCATGACTTTCCTCCTGCTAACCCTTACCACATCAATTCATAAAATTAATCTATAATGACTCAATTGTTCTCTAAAATCAGCTCATGAGAGGAAGTGGAAGAGAGTGACATTTAGGTTCCTTTTAAAATTTTTTTTCTAGCAAGGTCATAGTGGCTGAAGGGATTCTCTAAAATGAGTTAAGTACCGTTGTGGCACTCAAGACAAAAAGTGCCTCTAGCTGAAGATGCCGTTGGGATCTTTACCTATAAAATAGGGAGAAGGTCGTAGTAAAGGCTAAGCAGGGTCTCTAGACACCTCTAGAGGCCCAACTCAGAGTGGAGGAAGCCAGGATGGGTGAAAGGGGAATTCAAGTAAACCAGTGGTTTATGGATGACCTCCAGGAGCCCAGCAATGAATTCCTCTTTTAAAGAAAGCTAGCAGAAACCCGTTCCTGCCGTCAAACCACAAAACGCCTCTCCCTATGCAAGCTCCTTAGAACCCTCTCGAGGGAGTCCCCGCTGGGCCGTTCACTGACTGCCAGTCTCTGGGCAGGTCGACTCTGCGCCTGTGGGACTCAGGGGTCCCATCTGTACAGTGGGGACCATAGTCTCTGTTCTCTCCATCCCAGGCATGTCGTGGGGCACAAGGGTGACAGTGCGAAAGCGCTGTGTCAGAGGTGGCGCCTCGGCCCGAAGAGGGCACGAGGATGAATGACTTCCCAGGCGCCCCGCCCGTTTCCCTCGGCCGGAAGGGACTGACTCGACCTTCCGCCCGAGAGCAGCCGGCCCCTCACCTCCAGCGGTTGATCCCCACGGAGGACGAAGCCGCGAACCACGGGTCGAGGATGTACACGCAGCGCACGCAGCGCGCCCCGCGCACGGCCGCCAGCAGCGCCGGGTTGTCGTGGAGCCTCAGCCCTTTGCGGAACCAGTGCACCGAGCAGGCGCCTTCCGCGCCGGTCACCGGCGTCGGGGCAGCGGCTGTTCCAGCCCCCACAGCAGCCGCCATCTCTGCGCAGACTGCTCTGGACCCCCACGCCGCTCCGCCCCAGTCAGTGCCGTAGAACACGCCCATAACCCGCCCAGTGACCTATGACGCCACAGCTCCTCAGCGAGGCCCCGCCTCCAGAGACTCATACACCTCTGTCATTGGCTGCACGTCTCCTGGCCGGCGATTGGCCCAGAGGCGCTGTTCCGACTCCGCCCCCTCACGTTCCCACCATGTGTCTTCCCGCCGGAAAGGCACGGGTCACCCAGCGAGTGACGCAGGCTGACCCTTCTCCAAGGACAGCGCGTGGGCCAGTCTCGAGGGACTGCGGATCCTTTACACGCGTCCTGTGCAGGGCCCGCCCCGGGAATAAGCTGCCTCGGCTGAAGGAGGTTGCTGCAACTCTGACCAGTGACTTATAGAACTGCAGCCAGCGTTTTCTTATTATAGCATCATCATGGATGTGGTTCCAGTTCACCTACCATTTCTGAAAGAAGCGAGTATTTTATATGCCAAGCTAGACAATAATCCCTTTACATCTGCTTTCAACCCAGCCCAGTTACATTCATTCAACAAAGCCCAACGAAAGAGCTGCTCTTAGTCTCACTCTACAGATAAAACAACAGGGAGTCCAGCGACAGGCTCTATGTTATAAGGCGAATAAGAGGATTCCCCCAGATTATGCTGATCTCAGAGCTTCTGCTTTTTACCCACGAAGCTATACTTCTGTCTGTGCTGAGACGCTTGGCATTTTCCAATGGCAGAGTCTAGAATGAGGGAAATTGCCCTTCCAGGAAGCAGTGGAGGGTTTGGAGGAGGAATAAAGAGTATATGGGCTTAGTATATTGTCATATGAATTTATTATTCTTTTAGTCTACGTTTAGTGGTCCCAATGATACCCTGTGCATAGACTGAATTCCATGTGAGATTCAGAGATGTGGCTGGCACTGTCCTTTGCCTCATGCCTTTGGGGTCAGGTAGAACCCTCTGATTCTTCTGGAATCTGGCAGAGGGTTTGCTGATTGACTGGTTGACTGGCTGATGGCAAGAGAAGCTGTAAATACCAGCAGCAGTGTCAAGGGTGGACTCAAGTGGCCTAGTTAAGGCTAGAGCTCTCGAATTAATGGGTGGAGAATGATCTGTTTCAATTTGGTCATCTACTGATCCCATGCTTAGAGCCTCTCCTGATCTCAGGAATGAGCAGTGGAGGAATTTAGCAACTTAATCAACAATGTAGTGGCATTAATTGGATCCACTCTATAAAGCCAAACCAGTGCAACCATAGCTGTCTCTCATTTCCAGGGCTATGTATGAGCTGTTCTCTCAGCACGAATCACTTGCCCCACCCTACACATTAACTCCTGTTGCCCTGGGTCAGTGCTCAGAATAGATGCCATCTGCTCATTGTCCCCTCTCTGCATAGTGCCCCTTTGCACTCTGTGCTTCCTTTTACTCTCTGGCCTGGGCACGTGTGCTGGCATGTCTTGCTTCTTTGTCTGTCTGCCTCATTAGACTAGAAACTCTTAGAGAGCAAGGCCATGGCTTGCATTTCCAAGGTCTAGCTTTGCATGTAGCACTCACAGATTATTTGAGTAAAAGGAACTAGAGTCTTTGTTTGACAAGGACCTTCAAGGCTTCTTCCAGTCCTTGCTTGACTCTGTCCTTATTTATTATTTAATTGAAAAAAATTTTTGAGACAGGGTTTAGCTACGTAGTTCAGGCTGGCATTGAACTCACTATATAACCTGGGCTGGCCTCACACTCTTGGGTATCCTCTTGCCTCAGCCTCCTAAGTTCTGGGATTACAGGAGTGTGCCACCATGCCTGGCTCTGTCCTTAGTTTTTAATCCCTTCTTCAAGTGCTTACTGGATGAATCAGTGGCACTTCTCTTACTTTTGTTTTGAGGCACTATTTCCCTCCTCTTCTATCCCTCTAGACTGATGGCTTTGCTAGCAAGGGAATATATACTGCAAGGAAGTGGTTCTTTCCTGTCATGGTTTATGTCAGTGGCCCCAAGCTTCATGCCTTTGCATTATGCATTTATGATTGGTTCATTGTCTAGTGCTTGGATTGGGGCTGTGAATTCTATACCGGCCTAAGGGTGGAGCCAGGATGTAATGTAATGGCAGGAATAAGGTGTATCTCTCTCTCTTGCTGGTTTCCACCTTACTGCTTGCAGCCACCATGAACTACGGCCCCTGCCATGCCACCCTGCCTTGGAACAACTGAGTATGGACTGAAACCTCCAAAAACTGTAAGAAATAAACCTTTCCTTTCCCAACTTTGGGCATCAAGTATTTTGTCTCAGTGACGAGTAAGAAGTAACTAAGACATTTCCTAAACAGTTTAAAAAGTGTGCAATCATTTTTTTTTGCCTCTGCACTCCCATAATGCTATAACTGTAGGCTCTGTGGGGAGCGGGGCTGTGCCATTTTGCTAAGCAGTGCATTCCTAACATGTAATAGTTGCTCAATAAGTATTTGCTGAGTGATTAAGTTACTTATCTCTACCTCACTAGGCTACCTTGAGAGATAGCACAGTGTGATGGTTATGACATAGTTCTTATACACTGGAGTAGCTGAGCTCGAACTCTGATTCTGCTTTTGTTTCCTGTGACCATGGATAAGCTAGTTAACCTCTCTGCTCCCCACTTTCTTACTCACTATGGTAAAGATAGTGTTCTAGGATATGGTAAGCACATTTACTATGTCAGCAGCTATTACTCTGAATAGTAAGGTCTGTAGCTAATTTTGCCTTTCTTTAACACCCAGCCCTGTGTTTGTTTATTTTGTGGTACTGGGAATTAAACCCAACTTGTGATTCACCTGCTTCAGCCTCCCAAAGTGCTGGGATTACAGGCATGTACTACCATGCTGAGTGCTGAGTCTTACATGTGATATGGGCTCCATAAATGTCTCAGTGAATAAAAGATTTTACTCATTGGTTAAAGCTCTCTCTCTCTCTCTCTCTCTCTCTCTCTCTCTCTCTCTCTGTATTAGGATCAAACTCACAACCTCACGCTTGACACACAGGGACTTATGCCGCTGAGCTAAATGCCAGCACTTAAAATTCTCATAATCATACCAATAATAAAAAATAAGTAATTGATGCACCCAACCTAACAAATCAGTTGTTTCTTATCTTCCTGTTGCTGCCTAGATTTTGTTTATCTAAGTTTAGCGCATTTTGGGGGGGTCTTTTTTGAGACAGGGTCTCACTGTGCAGTTCAGGCTGGCCTTGAGCTCACTTTGTAACTCAGACTGGTCTCAAACCCACAACGATCCTCCTGCCTCAGCCTCCAGAATGCAGGGATTACAGGTGTGCGCCACCACGCCCTAAACTTAGTAGTTTTAGTGAAAACAGAAGTGGAATGTTGCTTTGTGTTTTCAAATTTAAAATATCAAGCATATTCTATATTGCTTTGTTGTCTTTGTTCTGTACCATTTGTGTTCTCATCAAGCTGATAGAGATGAATTATTATGCCAAGTGATTGCTTGTTGCTTGGATATATTAACAGGGTAACATCCAACAACCAGGAAATGTATCTAACACTGGATAAGACACTGGAGGCAAAGTCCATTTGTGGTCTTGCAGGACACAGAGAAACTGCGGAGAGATCAAAGAAGCCTGTATGACACGAAAGAAGTGAAACAGATAACTGGTTAGCTCATGGTTAGCTCAGAGCGGGCGTGGCAGCTTGTTCTTTAAAAGCACCTCTGAGCCATGGTTGCTATGACGATGCCAAACACCTGCCCTTTGCTTCCAAGAACCTGAGAACAAAAGAACCTGGTTTACACTAGGGGACGAGATTTAACAGGACCTCCTAGGCTCTCCAGGGATGACACAAATTCGCCAGGAAGTGGGAGGTATCACTCTTCCCCAAAGATATTTAAGAAGTC
Source organism: Hydrochoerus hydrochaeris (assembly GCA_004027455.1). Lineage (NCBI taxonomy): Eukaryota > Metazoa > Chordata > Mammalia > Rodentia > Hydrochaeridae > Hydrochoerus > Hydrochoerus hydrochaeris. The sequence goes on along the minus strand of PVLA01009355.1, from coordinate 38,864 downwards.
AAGTCAATCTTATTTTGTTTCTTTTTGTCAGTTTGATTTACTGATTTACTCAAGACTGATTTACTCAACTTTGTACATTTTTTTTTAACTGCTCCTGGTTTAGACCTAAAATGATCGGTTGATGGTCCAGGGCATCGGGCTGCGCCCTCTAGTGGTGAGACTTAGTATTTGACTGCTCTATGTGTGCGTGTGTGTGTGTGTGTGTGTGTGTGGGTGGGTGTCCCTAGGTTATCCGCACATGCGCAGTGTGGAGCAGCTTTTTTTTTTTCTTCCCTTTTTCGAACACTACCTGCAAAGCCATTTGCAGGTAGTGGGGGAAAAAAAGATTGGTTCTTTGAAGTATTCAGTTTGAGAAGCCGCAAGGATTTCTGAAAGTGCGTAAAGCCAAGGTCCCGTGTTCCTTTTCCACTAGGACGTTGCATACTTACATGGGCGAGCTCTTTGATGGCTTCGTGCCTCAATTTCCTCATTTGTAAAGTGGAGATTATGATGATGATACGATACTGTGCAGTATGGGTTTACAACACGATAAATAGACAAATGGCTCAGAATTGAGGGTCCAGAAGCATCTTCACAACAATCCAGAGATTTTATTCACGGCGAAGATGACTTTGTAAAGAAGCAGGGGAAAGATGGCTTATTTCACCATGGCTGCGGACCAATCGCATATCCTAGTGTAAAAGATGAAACTTGACTGCATCTCATGTCATATGCGCGGGTCAGTTCTAAGTAGATTATATGTGTAATATGAAAGACAGCTCATATGTCACTGTTGGGAGTGTAAATTGATTCAACTATTTTATTTTATTATTTATTTTTGTTTTTTTGGTACTGGGGATCGAACTCAGGACCTCACGATTGTCAGGCAGGTGCTTATGCCACTGAGCTAAATCCCCAGCCCTGATTCAATCATTTTAGAAAACTGGCAGTATATACTAAATTAGAAAAAAACCAAATACCCTAGAAGGGTAAATAATATACCCCATGATCCAGCAGTTTCATTCCTAGCACATACCTAACATGGAATCTGTGTAGAGGTACAACAAAAGACATGTACAGGAATGTTCATAGGAGTCTTACTAGCCATGGTGCTATACCTGAAGCAACTTGAATGTCCATAAGGAGTGCAATGGCTAGATTATGTAACATCCAAATAAAGAATACTCTACAGCAGTAAAAAAGAACAACCTGTAGCTATAGGTACAGCATGAATGAGTCTCACAAGCATGCACAAAAAACATTTATACATCCACTTCATAAATTACAGCCAGGTAAAACTAGTGTGTATTCATAGCCAAACAAGAAACAACTCAAATGTCCACCATTCAATGAGCTGATTAATAAAATATGGTCTACCCATAGAACAGAATGTCATTTAGCAATAAAAAAGGAAGTATTGACACATACATGAATGAATCTTCAAACCTTTTTACTAAGTGAAAGAAGCTGTCATATTTTGTAGAATTCTTCTTATAAGAAACATCTAGAGTACTCTGTTCAGTAATTCCAGCATTCAGAGGGCTGAGGCAGGAGGATTGCTGCCATTTGGAAACCAGCCTGGGCTAGATAGTGAATTCAAGACTAGCCTGAACATCGAGACCCTACCTCAAAAAAAGACAAGAACAAAATAAGCAAGCAAATGTTTAGGACAGGCAAATCCAGAGACAGAACATGGTTTCCTAGGGCTGAGTGAGCTGGGGATGAAAGGGGAAAATACAAATATTTCAAAATTGATTGTGACGATGACTCCCCAACTCTGTGACTATGCTAGAAATCACTGAAGTGTACACTATCAATGGGTGAAATATATGGAATATGAATTACGTATCAGTGAAGCTGTTACCAGAAAAATAGGACATTGTAAATAAAAAGTAAAATAAGCTTCAGTGGCAGAACATAGCATTTAAAAGACAAGCAGTCAGGGGCCAGGGATTTAGCGCAGTGACACAGTCGCGCAAGCAAGTGCGAGGTCATGAGTTCAATCCGTGGTTCAAAAAGAAAAGACAAGCAGTCCCCCTGGAAATTCTAAAATCTAAGAGCACTCTTTCCATCTGCTTTGGAAATTGCTGTTAGGGATTCTTTATTTACCTGAATTATCAGCATTGGTTCATTGCGTGCCAAGTTTGCAATAAATGAGTCTATTAGGGTTCATGTTAAAAAGAGCTTAAACTCGCGAATTAAAAACCAACAAGCAAACTCACCTGTGCGTTAGGCATCAGCACAGGGGTCCGTTGACTAGGAGGGTCGGGCTGGTGGGGGCCCCTAGGGGAGATTCCGCTGGATAATGAGCTCTTTCCTGACCCGGGCTGGAATGCGCATACTTTGCCGAGTCCTCTGGGATATCACTCGCACGACTCATCCCTTTATTCCTAACTGTGGCAATTGCATTTGGAAGTTGAAGAAGAGAAAGTGGTGGCTCTGGTGCACTCACAATCCTCTCCATTGGTCTCCGTTTCTCCGTTTCTCCAGCAGCGTGGCCGCATTGGTATCTGTGCAGTGCCTGCGCGGGTGCCACGGACTTGAGACACCCCTGGCGGCCCAGCTCCTGCAAAAAAAAAAAGAAAAAGAAAAAGAAATTGGGATTTTCCCGGGAGTTTCCTAAGCGGGCTTCGAAGACTGCTTTGCAGGTCACAAGAGTAGGGAACCTGGGAGACCTGAGCTCTTAAGGACACAAGGGTTTTCATCCAGACAGGAAGTAACCAGTAGCGTCTTGATGTCAAGGCCTCCCGGGGGGCGGGGATGGTGCCATTCACGGGAAAGGACAGGAGGCTGGATTACATTTGCTAAATAAATGTGTAAGGTGCCTTGTCCAGTGCCCTGCATAGCGAGGGCCCGTGGTGAAGGGTGGCTAGTACTGTGTTATTATCATCATCCTCATTCTCCTCCTCATTATTATCACTATAATTTAATTATCGTTAAACCAGGCACATGGTTTTCTCAATGCTGGTGTTTTGGAGCAGACAGTTCTCTGTTGTGTGTGTTCGGGGTGCATCCTGAGCTTTGCGTGATGGTCGGCAGCATCTCCAGCCCCCCCCCAGAGGCCATAGTGGGGTTCATTTTAGACCATTTGAGGAGTCCCCCCGAGGAACCATGAGAGAAACGCATCTTAAGTCACCCCTGCACCTCGCAGCGGAGTCTGATGTGCCCACTTCCCATTCAGCACGCCTCCGTTGTGTGCTCACTGTGTACAGCCCTGTGCAGACAGCAATTCCTGTGCTCTCCCGCAGGCCCCCTCTTGGGCTCTGTGCAGTGTCCCAGCCCTGGGCTCCCTGGCCAGGAGCAGTGTGGAATCTGCCATTTCTCTCCATTCATGAGGCCTGGCCTGAGCCGCTCTTGGCGTCCTTGTTCTTTGGTTCTTACACGCCTTTCTTGCTTTCTGTGCATCACTCTAAGGCCGCCCCTACCCCATTTCATCTTCTTTTCTTTTCTATTTCTTTCTTTCTTTCTCTCCATTTTTTGAGACAGGGTCTTCCTATGTAGTGCAGGGTAGCCCTGAACTCACTACACAGCCCAGGCTGGCCTCAAACTCTTGATGTTTCTTCTGCCTCAGCCTCTCAAGTGCTGGGATAATGGGCATGTGCCACCACACCCCACACTGCATTTTTTTCTTTCTTTTTTGAATTTTTTATTAATTGTAAAAAACAGCATGGTGGCACACACCTGTAATCCCAGCACTTGGGAGGCTGAGACAAGAGAATTTTTGCAAGTTCAAAATCAGCCTAGGTTACAAAGTGAGCTCAAGGCCAGCCTGAACTGCATAGTGAGACCCAGTTTCAAAAAAAAACAAAAAAAAATTGTGGTAAAGCTTATATACCATAAAATTGACCATTTTAAACTTTCTTTTTTTATTGTTGTTGTACAGGGAATAAACCCAGGGCCTCATGAATGATAGGTAAGTGCTTTACCGCTGAGCTACACTCTCAGCCCCATTTTAATATTTTTATATCTTTTTTTTTTTTTGTCAGTGGAACACTCTGTGGCTGAATTCTACAATCCAGCAGGCTACTGGTCTGCTGATCTGCTATACTTTTTTATTGTTATTTTAGAATGCATTTCTCCTTACTAAGAAGACATGTTTGCTATTTTTGTGAGTCTAGCAGCAGCCCCAAGCATCTTGTGCTTGCCAAGATTCTCTCTCTCTCTCTCTGTCTTGTGGTTTTTTTGAGACAGAGTCTCACTGCAGTTCAGGCTGGCCTTGAACTCACTTTGTAGCCCAGGCTGGTCTTGAACTCTCAAACAATCCTCCTGCCTCACCCTCCCAAGTGCTGGTATTACAGGCGTGAGCCATCATGCCCAACTCTCTCTCTCTCTTAAAATGTTTCTTACTGCAGCTTGCAGTATGCAATGACTATATACATCATAGGGGCTGGAACCTGTACATAACAGGTCTTAATTCTTTTTCTCCCTCTTTCCCTACCCTCCCTCCATCTCTTGGTCCCCCCACTGCATTGAGGCCACACTGAGTGAGTGACCCACCCCATCGGTGTTGTGTTAAGTACACGCCAATGCTTGCACAGTGACGAGGTCACTTAGCCATGTGTTTCTCACAGTGTGCCCCTGTCATTTAGTGACATGGGACCATGCTTTGTTTATCCATTCATCTGTTGACAGTTGCTTGGGTGGTTTCCACTTTTTGGTTGTTGTGAACAGTGCTGCTGGGAACATGGTGTACTTTTCTTTTTAAACAGCTTTACTGAGATGTAATACTATTATTCTTTTTTGGGGGAGGGGCAGAGTCAGCTATACAGCATCTCATTATATAGCCCAGGCTGGAATTTGTGGCAATCCTCCTGCCCAGCCATTGGAGTACTGGAATTACAGGCAAGCAGTATCCTTGCCAGCTCTTGAGAAATAACTTTTATAACCAAAAGTGTACCCATTTTATTCAGTGCTTTTTATTACAAAGTTTTGTAACTGCCTCCACAATCTAATTTTAGAGATTTTTCTTCATTTCCCACCCTCAGGCTGCAGCAACCTCCCATTTCTTCTGTCTCTAGAGATATGCCAATTAGGGACCTTTCTTATGGATGGACTTACATACCCATGACTTCTTTGTTACCTGCTGTCTTGACTTAGCATAGTTTGTCAAGGTTTGTCTATCACCAACCCATTTTGTAAATAAAGTTTTATTAGCACATGATGCTGCTCATTAGTTTACATATGGTTCTGTGGCTGCTTTTGAGCCACAGGCAGAGTTGTAACATAGGAACCTCATGGTCCCAAAGCCAACAATAGTTACCTGGACGTAAAAGGCTGCTGACTGCTGATTCAGGCCATTTGAGTTGTCTTTTCCCCCCTCCCCCTGGAATCAAAACTCATAAGGGCACCAAGAACTTAAGAACAAAATAGGAGCAATTGATGGCAGAACCTCACATGAAAAAAAGCCAGCAACCTTGGAGCTGAGAAACGAGCAGACACAGGACACACCCACCCCATCACTGAGAGGTGCAGAGTCACTGGTCCAACCGGTGAAGCAGCTTTGTCCACCTGGCCTTGACCCATTGCGGCACTTCCAGAAGCAGTGAGAACACTATTAGGGGAAGGGGGTTCTGCATGTGGCCCTGCTGGGAGGTGACTGGCTTGTGGCTTCCCTGGCGATGGGATCTGTGCTGGTCCCGTGGAGTGGGCTGGGTCTCCCGGAAGTGGGTTAGTTCTTGTGAGAGTGATGGACTTTGCAACAGAGCCTGGCCCTATCTCTTGCTTTCTCCCTTGCCATGCGACCTCTTGTACACTGCCATTCTTGCATGTGACCACCAACTATGTGGTGACAGAGCAGGAAGGCTCTCGACAGATACTATGCTGTTTAGATTTTTAACCCACCAGATTCATGAGGCAAGTGAACTTCTTCTCTTTATACATTTTACAGCATCAGGTACTTTGTTATAGCAACACAAAGAGGGAAAAGATGTGGCCACCTGACCACATGGCAACAGTGATGGGAGTCAAGTAGTGGCTCCCCTGTCCTCTTCAATGCCAGTTTTCACATGACTCTCCTCATTTATACAACTGGTTGTCCCAGTGGTGCTGTCACTAGGAATTCACTCCCATGATAAATGAATATCATCTCCTCTAAGATTGGCTAATATCCTGGAGGCTCAGTGAAACAAGGAGGCCCAATGAAGCAAGGTCTCACTATATAGCCCAGGATGTCCTCAAATTCATAGTGATCCTCCTGCCTCAGCCTCCCAAAGTGCTTGGATTATAGGTGTGTGCCACCATGCCAGGCTGTAATGGAGATGCATTTAGCAGAGGAGGGCAGCAAGAATGAATGTAGCAAGAGTACCCAGGCATCTCCAGCTCCTGCTAGTGAAGCTTCTCTCATGCAGCAGACTAAAAGCTGCTCTGAAGGGCCCAGAACTAATCCACAAGACCGTGTAGCAGAGGGACAGGGTCTCACCATTCCTTTTGCTGTGAACTTCCACCCAGTGATCACATCTACTGCTTGTGGATCAGACAGTGTGCCAGACATGCGACCGGCATTAGCTCATCTAATGATGGCACTACCCTGTGAAATAGCAGTGATCACCATCCTCACTACAGGCTAGGCAACTAGGCCTAGAGGTGTCAAGTCACTCTGTGGGCATGCAATTTGGAAGTAGCTGGGAAACTGAGCTGAAGTAGTGTGATTTTGCTCCTGCAAATTTACCCAGTCAACAGAGCCGAGATTCTGCTACAGTGTGAATCTTAAATGTCTCCCAGAGGACCATGTATTGGAGGTGTCACTGAAAATGGTGGAACCTTTAAGAGGTGAGGCCTAGTGGGAGGCCTTTGGGTCATGGAGGGGTGTGGCCTCGAAGAGGATTGTGGGATCCCAGTTCCTCTTCTCTCTTTTCCTTCCTGACTTTAAGGTTTTGCCCACCATAATGTGCCTGGCCATAGGTTCAAAAACAACCGAGGCAATACCTCATGAACTGAAATCTCCAAAACTGTAAGCCAAAATAATCTGAACTCTCCAAAACAGTAAGCCCTTTGTAAGTTAATTATTTGTTATTGTGGTAGAAATCTGACTAGCACAGATTCCAAGTGAGGGCCAGCAGACTCCAAAACCTGAGGTTGAAATGCAGAGCCAGAGGTACAGACTGGACCAGGCACAGCAGGGTTTGGAAGATTTGGAATTTTGGGCCTTTGGTTGGGCTCTCTGGCCTTTTTTGCTACCCAAATGGGAACTCACAGAGGCCATGCTTGTACAGCCAGAGATTTAGCCACTGTCACTTACTTGGGAGTGGGCAGACACTGAGCAGGCAGTGGAGTTTGGGGTGCTGCTATGGGAGGGTTGGCACAGGGAGCTCACTAGAAGCAGATGCCCCATGGGATTGCCTAGCTCCAGACTAGAAGTGGTGCTACAGGTTGGGGATAGAATTCTAGTCATTGTCCAAGTTCCGGCTCTTCTGGGTGACTGCCACAGAGGCAGGGCAGCCCCTGGGCCTCTGTGTCGCCAAAGTTTTGGGTCAGAGATCTGTTGTCTCTGATGGCCTGGTTACCTGTTAGTGTACTCAGGTTCCCACTGTGCAGGGAGGGAGCCCACTCTGTGTGCCAGCGTCTCTATGCTGTGGTTTCCTGTCTGAGAAAGGGTGATGTTTCAGATGAGAATCCTTGGCAAGCGCTTACAGTAGCACCTGGCTTGTGGTGAGCACTCAACAAATTGTACTACTGCTAATGATAGTGATTATTTTTATTATTATTTTTAGGTTTTTTTTTTAGATAGGGTCTTACTGTGTAGTCTTTGAATTCACTATGTAGCCCACGCTGGCTTTGAACTCATGGTGATTCTCCTGCCTCAGCCTCTTGAGAGATGGGATTACAGGTGTGTGCCACTACACCTAGCCAGTAATTCTTTACTATATTATTATTGTTGTTCCGCTAAGTGGAAAGGGCCCTGGCCTGGGAGGAGGTTCCGGGTGACTCTAGTCCTGGTTCTGCCCCATCACACTGTGACCCTGGCTCTGTGAGGCTTCACTGAGGCTCAGGCTGGCGGGGCGTCTGGGTGGAGCGATGGCCCACTGGCTATCAGGGTCAGCCTGCCCTGGGCCCCGTGTCCCTCGTCCCCCTCCCTCCTCACACCCACTCACAGCCTCCGAAGCCTGCGGCACCCCTGGGCCAGCTGCTTCTGTACCGCACACCCTGTGTCCCCGTTTCAGGTCCCATTTAGGTTTCAGGTCCTACTGTCTCTGTGACAGCAGCCACAGAGAAGCTGAGGTGCGCAGCAGGCTTCTCTGTGGCTGCTGTCGCGGCAGAATAACCAAGGCTGGCTGGCTGTAAAGGGCGGAGGCTTCTTCCTTACAGCTCTCAGGGCTGGTAGTTCAAGGTTGAGGGCCAGCTGGGGCGAGGGCTAGAGGTAGCGAGCGGGCATAAGTGGGGCCTGAATTTGCTTTTGTAAGAAACCTACTTCCACAGCCTTCATCTCAGCACTCTGGGAGGCTGGGGCCAGAGGGTGGGGAGTTTGAGCCCGGCCTGCATAATTTAGTGACTTAATGAGAACTTCACAGAAAATAATTTTAATCTAAAACATTTTTTTTAGAAATGGCTGAGATGTAGCTCAGTGTGAAGGCCCTGGGTTCAATCCCCAGGACCACACACACACACACAGACACAGACACAGACACAGACACACACAGTCTTTTTTCCAAAAAAGTAGTGGACAAACTCCTACAATAATGACCTAACCTTCTGATGAGTGTGGGACCCTTGGGACTGGAACTGTTCCCATTTCCTAGCACTGCTGTATGGGGGATGAAGTTTGCCATGCGTGGATTTTGGGGGATACATTCAAGCCATAGCAGCTTTTCTCCCCACATAATATTATGGGAAACAAATCAGACAGATGAATACTGTTTTGTCATTAATGTATTAGGCAAGTCATGGGGCTTTTTGGGGACATAGTTTTCTGAGTTTCAAGTTTGTTGACTCATTAAGAGGTTACAAGCTTTGGGTCTGGATCTTTTGATTCTAACCTTAGACTTTTTTTTTTGAGACAGAATCTCACTATATAGTTCAGGATAGCTTCAAACTCATGGCAATCTTCCTGCCTCAGCCTCCTGAGTAGTGGGATTACAGGTGTGTACCACCATGCCTGGTTTGTTTCATCTCTAGATACTCTCACCTTTGTTTACATTGTGGGATTATTATAATAACACAAAAATAATAAATTTGTATCACAGGGAAGCAACATGGTCTTATGATTGAGAGACATACTAACTGGGCTTGACTTCTAGTTCTGCCACTTAACTGTGTGACCTTGGACAAATGATTCAGTCTTTTTGTACCTCAGTTTCTCATCTGTGAGCTGGGGGGGTAAAGTACTCATATATGCTTGTTATGAGCGTTGAATGAAATAATATTTGCAAAGCACTTTCAACAGTGCCTAATAGCTGGTAAAATTTGTGGTTGCTTAATTAAAATAATAATTTAACAGCTAATCAGCTCCATGATCTTAAACAAGCAGAAAGCACCTTAGATTAGGATCAGAAGACACATAGGCTCAGCCACTCATTTGCTCTGTGACCTCCTTTAGCTTTGCTTGGGCCTTCGCTTTCTCAATTGCAAAATAAGAGACTTGGACAAGTCTGATGACAAACTGCATTTTTTGAATGTTACCCCAAAACTTAGAGGCTTGGGATGAGTTGTGATCTGTCCAGCTTTTGTGGGTTGGCCGGGAAGTTCTCCTGGCCTTACCTGAGGGCACTCATGTGGCTTCATTTATTCCTATGGCCACATGTCACGAGTCTCTTCCTGTGGCCGTATCATGCTTTCCAGATGGCTCATGGGAGAAGCAGAAGCTCTAGAATGGCCACTTTTGTTTGCATTCTATTGGTCAGAGCAAGTCCTGAGGTCAGCCTGGATTCCAGGGTCCCAAAGACAGGGGTTCATATTAATTTAGTGCCTGGCTCGCAGGTGCTCAAAGGAACGCTGGGTCTCAGGAAGGGCCTTGTGGAAGATTGAGACCTCTGAGTTCTGTTATTCCTTCCTGTGGTCCCTCGTGCACCTCAGTGTCACCTTTTATAAAACGAGTGACCAGTGACAGCCCTACCTCAAGCTGCATGGGATGCCGTGACAAACAAGGACGTTGAGCACTCAGCAGTATCTAGTCCACGGCAAGCACCTGGTAGGTGGCAGCTGGTACTGAAATGAAACCGGAAGTCTGGCTGCCCGCCCCAGGAAGCAGCCTTGGATTTGATGGAGCTGGTGGCCTCAGATTCCAGCTCCTGGGCAGGATGCCAGGGCCCTGTGTTTCTACTGGAGAGACCCCAAGCTTCTCCCTGGAAGCCCTTTCCGGCCCTTCGACCCTTCACTCAGTCCACACACACAGGATGTCTTCCTCTTTTTACTTCCTTTGGCTTTTTATTAAATCACACAAAGCATGGGGCATCAGGCCCTAGTGACTTCACTAAAATCGCCTTGGATTGTGGGGGGTAGGAAGGAGGGGATGGGGAGAAGATCCACCCTCCCCAGCTTTTACTACAGGGACTAAAAACATCAGAAATCGCCCCAGAAGGGAGGCACAAAGTGTCCCACAGAAGGGACAGTGGAGTGAAAGCCGCCCTGAGGTACAGAGGCTGACAGAGGGGTGCTGTGGCCTGAATGTTTGTGTCACCCCAGAATTCACTTTGGAGTCCTCACCCTCGAGAAGGCGGGGCCTTTGGAGGTACCTGGGTGGGAGAGGGGAGGCCTCGTGAATGGGGTTCCTGCTGATTTGGAGGCCTGAGGGAGGAGTCTGTGCTTCCACCGCCAAGGACTCAGAGAAGACTCCACCCAGTGCACTTGGCCTTGATTTTGGATTTGCAGCCTCCAGGGCTGTGAGAACCCAGCTTCTGCCTCTTGTCACCCCCATGCCTGGTATTTTGTAACAGGATCCCAGGAGACTAAGGCTTGGGACAAGTAGTTTCTTTCAGCCCCAGCCTCAGGGAGGAAGGGAAATGTGTTTATCGCTTCACCATGGAAGAGGCTCAGAACCAGAAGTGGGGGGCTGAGCACCTGAGACAGAGACTCTGGGGGAGGCACAGTGGGGAGAACCAGCTCCCAAGCTCTACTTTCAGAGGGTGGCACCTGAGCCAGGTGGCTGTAGCAAGGGGTTGGGAGGGGTTCATGACCCTACTTAGTCTGTAAAAGATGTAGTTCCCCCGTTTTAAAACCACAAACACAGGGTGCAGAGGGAGGGCGCTTTTGATCTACTTCATTCCCAGTGACCGCTGTGGGTGCCAGGGTCAGTCATGGGTACAAGTGACTAATCCACTTGTCAGGGCAGAAGTGAGGGGACACTGGTCTGTCTCCTCAGTCAGTCCACACTTTCCCCCCAGTACAGGCTGGGGTCAAAGCTGTGCTGTCTGCCCAGGGCCCAGGGATGTCCCAGTCCCCTTCAGTTGCCTGTGATGGGGTCACACCCCATGTCCCCTGAGTATAAGCAAAGGCTTCACTTCACAAATGCTGCCTGGCCCAAATTCGGAGGTGAAGTGGAGGTAGACGGGCCCTGGGAGGAGCAGAGGCCCTGGGAGGAGCAGAAGGGAGTGCTCTGCATGGTGGGGTGTTCCAGAAACAGGTCTGGGACAGAGACAGGTCTGGCAAGGTCTTGACACTACTTTCCAACACCAGCTCCCCTCCAGCCACAGCATCTCCATCAGGACTGTAAACAATGTCCGCTCCGAATCCAGGCCACCCTCTGGCCACAGGGACAGCCTTCTGCACTGCTCCAGCACCACCTGGGACTTCTCCCTGGGTCCACAGATGAGCTCACACCCCCACGGCGCTCTTCTCGTCCTCTCTGGGGCTGGGGTCCTCCTGAACCTTCTTCATCTCCCAGCCCCGGACCCAGGTGTAAGCGGAGGAGCCGCCCAGCACCATCAGATTGCTGGTCCACCACAGGAAGCTCTTAGTCTCCTCGTAGTACAGGACAGCCAACACCGTCTGGGCACAGGCCTTGGCTGTGCCCGACACGTTGTGGGTCAGTGGGCTGGTGAATTTGATCTGCAGTCCTGCTACGTAGCCGATGGCGAAGCCAAACAGGCCACCCAGCGTCATCATCCCCCAGAAGTGGGCACTGCCAAGCTGGGTAAAGCCCCAGAGCTTCTGGAGTTCCCCTAGCAGCAGAAGCAGTGGCAGGAAGAGGACGCAGGCATTGATGTTGTTGTAGAAGGTCAGGCGCCAGATGCTGTTGTCCACGGCCGGGAGCACCTTCTTGGTATAGATGGCGTTGAGCGACACGCAGAGGCTGGCCAGTACCCCGAAGACGGTGCCCAGCAGAGACAGGGTGCCCTCGGCCCCCTCCTGGTCCACACCCAGCCAGAAGCCACCTGCAACATGGAGAAGGGGGGGAAGAGGGACAAAAGCGTGACACTGGAGTTCACAGCTAGTGCACTGCGGCCTTCACCATCCCGTCCAGCTGTGACCTAGCTGAGGGGAAGATGCCCAGCCAAACCACCTTCTGACCCTTCTTTCATTACCGCTGTAGTCACTCTGATGAGCACTGCAGAATAGCACAGGGTGCTAGGTTGGCCTGGGGCGTCTGGGAAGTGACTGCATTCTGCAGGATGTGTGACAGTTGTGAAAGTCACCTTGCGCAAGTGACAGGGTCTCTAAGCCTTGGCTCTTTCTCCATACATGCCATCACACCAGATTAGATTCCCTTGTGGCCTTGGACCTTACTCTTGGGTCACATCCTGCTCAAGGAGCCTCCATGGTTCCCCACTGCCTGCTGCCAAGTCTGCATTCAGGCTGTGCCTGGCACACTGGCTTCCTGCACCCTTGTGACCCTTTGTCCTGTGATCACCTGAAGCCACCCTCTATTTCCCCTCTTTTTTTGGAGGTAGGATCTTGCTATATGGTTCTGGCTGAACTTAGACTCACTACATAGCTCAAACTGGCCTTGAACTTGCTGTGATCCTCCTGACTCAGCCTCTCCCCCAGTGCTGGGATTATAGCCATCTGCCACCATGCCCTGCTAATCTCCCTGTTTCTCATCCTGGGGCTCAGTGTCCTTCTTCATATCTGCAACAAGAAACATCTGTATCCTGCCCAGGAAGTTTTTACTCATCCTTCAAGGTCAAAACTGACTTCTCGGGGAGGGACGGGGGGCTTTCCCAGTAACCCTAGCGCCCAGACCTCTTCGAGGACTCTCACTGCCTGTGCTTCCACAGAACCCCTCGCCAGCCTTGGCCTGTGAGGCACCGGTGCCTGGTGACAGCCTGGTCTCACAGAAGGCAGGAGCTGAGTTATATCTGTTACACCTCCTGTCATAGGTCCAGCAATATGGGATAGCGGGAAAAAATTTGGTGTCAGATGTGGCTCCAATTGAGCTCTGTAATTTACAAGCTGAGTGGCCTGGGAGGAATTATTTAACGTCTCTGAGCTCCAATTTGCCTTATCTGTAAAAATGTGAGCTACTTTCTTAATCTGTACCAATCTGTTTCAAACCTTGCAACCAACTTCTCTTCCTCCCAGCTTCCACCCTGCTAGAGAGGCTCGCTGTGGCGCCTCACTGCCTTAGGGAAAATTGGGCCCATTCCACTGGGCTGTCCCGGTCCCTCTGTGTGGAGGACACTGTGTGGCTTGACCGTGAGGCCTGCTGTGGCCCAACACGTTGTGTGCGCCCCTCCTTCCGCCCAGAACATCCTCATCCTTGCCTCGCCTCGCCCCCTCACACCCACACAGCTCTCACTCCAGAAGGGCTGCACAGATTGCCCGCCACAGTGGTCACATACTTCCTTAACAGATGACTACAAGCTTGACGTCACTGGTACCACCCTTGTGAGATCCCCATATACATAAACCACGTCATCCTCTCCCATCCACTAAAACAGACTAAAGCTAAGACTATAGATTACTGATTAAGGTTAATGAGGTCATCAGTGTTCACTTGCTACTTTGTGACTTGTTTCTTGATTGGGTCAATATTACCTAAGTGACTATACTTGTAACCTTCTGGCTTGATCATGACTTTGTACCTAACTCTCGATTTTTGTCTCTATAAAACCCCCTTTGTAAAGTGGAGTGCATGGCAACCCACTTTCTGGGTCCCTTCCTGTCTCAGGAGCTGTCTTGCCCTCAATAACATTTCTTGCCTCTACCCTCCGTTGCTCCTTAGAATTCATTCTTCAATTTTGGGGAACAGGAGCTTGGTGTATCGGATACCTAGCAGGTTGGAGGTTGCATTCATTTCCCCTGTATCACCTCCAGTGTTCCCCTAGTGCCTTCTGTGCCCCTGTCACAGCCCTTACCCCTCTGGTGTAACTGTCACTGTAGCCACACTCCATTCCATGCCCTCCAGGGTTGTAGGAGCTTGTACCCTTTTCCAAGCTTATATCCCCAGGCACAGGGCCTGGCAAGCACTTAGCCTCCAATTAATAGCTGGTGAATGAATGACTGAGTGTTGTTCTGGAGGTGGCTGAAATAATATAGGAGACAGGAAGCTGGACACTGGTAAGCACCTGTAGTATCAGCTGCTCCGGAGGCTGAGGCAGGAGTTCAGGCCAGCCCAGGCAGCTCGGTGAGGCCCTGTCTCACAAGAAGACAAGGTACCTACTGCACTGGAGGTACTAAGCAAGCAGCACTTCCCTGCGTCCTGGAAGGGCCCCTGCACACCCTACTGAGCCAGGGAACCCAGCCCAGCTGCCAGCTACCCTCTGACTCTAGAAAGGACCTCAAGCTCAAAGTGCCAGTCCCTAGAGGGCCTCTCAGCCTCTGACCAGAAGCAGGTTATTTGGTCTCTCTGGGCCCCAGGCTCTTCTTTGAAAGACTATTGAAGATGGGACAGATGACATCCAAAGATGCCTGGAAGGGTTGTCCTTAGAATTGCAGCCCCCAGGTCTGCCCTGTCCCAGCAGCCACTCACCGATGATGATGCCACAGGTGAGCAGGGCGTAGAGGGAGGTGGTCTGCTTGAGCAGCAGGTAGGACAGCAGCACGTTGAAGACGGTGGTAAGTGAGCGGCCTACGTTGTAGAAGGCCACACCGACATACTTGAGGCAGAGGTTATTGAAGGTGATCATGCCGATAAAGACCACAGACAGAGGCAGGACGCTACGGGCCACCCTGAGGTCCAGGTGCAGGGCAGGGAAGTCTACGGTGCCCGGGCAGCAGGTGGCCAGGGTGCTGAGACCCTTGCATAGCACCACAGTCACCAGGCACTGGTAGAAGGTGACAAAGATGGGGGTGTCCAGCTGCAGGGAGGGGCTGTCCAGCAGGTACTTATTGAGAAACACCATGGAGATGGAAGTGACCCAGTATAGAGAGACCACCAGTGCAATCTGCAGGGCCCTCAGCAGGAAGGGCTTCTCCCCACTTCCCGCTTCCGCCTCTCCGGAGGGGTCAGAGGTTCCAGTCAGCGCCATGTGCAGGATCCTGGACCGCTTGAGGGGTGCCCTGTTCATGGCAGCAGAGGAGCTGAGTCACCCCACGGCCAGAACGTACTCCCCGGGATACACGGCAGGTGCAGCCCTCAGGGGTCGACAGGGGTTGGCCTAAGTGCCCCTCTTCCTCTGGGATGAAGTTCTGCTTTGGGGTGAGCCCAGCAGGGCTGCTCCACAGCCCGCGTGGTCCTGAGGGCGCGCAAGAGAGCACCGCAGAGGGAGAGAAGGAGGAGGCGCGCTTGGAGCCCCGGAGGGGACCGGGGGCTGGGGCCTAGCAGGGAGAAAGGAAGGGAGAGGGCGGGGTGGGGCGCGGAAGGGGAGAGCACAGGGTGGGGGAAGCGTGGGGAGAAGAGGGGGTCGCAGGGCGGTCAGAGGGGCTGGGGCGGGGTCGCGGGCGCGGTAGGGGCGGGAGGTGAGGCCGGCAGCCAGGCTCTGCCAGCAGCCTCCGGACGTCTGAGACCGCCCCAGGGGGCGGGACCACGGCTCATTTCCTGACACGCCCCCGGCCCCGCCTTAAAGGGCCCGCGCCCCCGAAGGCGTCCTTAAAGCCACAGCCCTAGCGTACAGCGTGCGTAGTCTGTCTGCACTGGTGCTCCCCGCTCAGTGCGTGCTCTACTGCCCGTTGAGGGTCAGGGGCGCTCGGCAGCCACGGGTGATCTTTGTGGGTGCACAAGCCTCCCGGCTTCGTGGAGGCGCTCTCCCCTCCTCCCCCACCCACCCTAGCAGGCGGCTCGGGAGGCTCCTCCCCTCCTGGGCTCCGCGCCGGTCCGTCTTCCCCCAAGCGGAATGTGGAGTGCGCCCCGGAGGCTCGGCGCCAACCTCTATTCTCCTCTGTTCCTCGAGACCCCCTACCAGCCCCGCATTTCTCCAGCTCAAATCACTCTTCCAGAGATTGTCACAGGCCCCACCTCGGAGCCAGCGATTTCCACCGCCCACGGCCCGCTCCCTCGCCGAGCCCCAAGCTGCGCTCCCAGAGGTCACGCCGCCGCCGCCCCCAGATCCCGCTCCCCGCGTTCCAGACCTGCGACAGCCGGGACCCGAGCTCTCGGAGCACTCCTTTTCTGGGGTCTCCTCCTCTTCCAGAAAATACTGTCTTCTCGCCGGGAGCGGCGCGGGTACCCGAGTCTGCCCTCACCTCTCCCCGTGTCCTGGACACCACCCCGCTGCACCTGCTGCGCTCCGCGCGGCTTCCTGCTCCCGGTTTCTCCAACCCCCCAGGGCCATCTCCGCCCGTTTCCCCCTCGTGGGAAGCTGCAGGCCTTGCCAGAAAACCTGGTGCACCCTTGGCGGACTGCGCTCCCAGAAGTGCAGCGCTGAGCCTCTGGATTGGGCCTCCCTCCCCCTTCTAGGACCAGGGTTGAGGAAGGTCTCCAGGCCAGGGCCCCAGACTCACTAGGCAGCCGGGAGGATCGACTTCTCTCTGGTTCGCGCTCTGGCTCCAGCCGGTTCACTTCACTGTTAGAGCAGGCGGTGTTCCAGACCAGGGGGTCTCCACCTGCTGGCTCAAAACTGTAGTTTATGTGGTTTAGCGCCGGGACTGTCCTGTGTATGATAATCCAAATAATGTTTAGTAGCATTTGTCAAGACAGCGCGACATATGGAGTTACAGATCTAATTGGCTTTTCATGAATTGGGGCAGTTTACCTTCCACAAAATAGAAACGAGAGCCCCAACCTGTGAAAGGTAGACCAGCCGGTTTTGTAAAGCAGGAACAAGGAAACGGAACAATAGGAAAAGAATGGATTGGCTAACATTAGGTTACTCCAGTCACTTCAGTTACTTTTTTTTTTTTTTTTTCTGTGAGCGGTAAAGCTGAGAGACCTTATTGTTATTCTGACAGGTAAACTGGAAATCTGTTTTCAAGAAAAACTGGCCTGTTTTGGGATCTGTCTACTTCTTTAACACTGATTATGTGGCATTTAGCAAAACGAATGAAATAGAAGAGTGAGTTTACTACTTGTCGCAGGTAAGGAAGGCTCAGGAAGACTCAAAGACGCTGAGTTTTGTGGGCCATTCCTGTGCATGCCCAGTTCCAGACTGCTCTTTCTCTGGTTATCTTACAAGAGGATGGAGAGGTATCTCTTCAGGGCAGAGAATTTAGCATTATAATAAAATTATAATGAGCAGTGTTCTATTATAGGTGACCTAGAAGAGAGACTGTACAGTTTTGGATAATCTGAACTGGGTTTTTAAAAATTTTCTCTGGAGAGAAACAGAAACAGAAAAACAACATTGAGGAGATTGACAGTCATTTAAAGAGGCAGCTTCGTCCCCATTAGCTCCTAAAAGTTCATCTTTAGCAGCTGACAACCCCAATTTGGTTTGGTTTGGTCTTTTGGGGCTAAGTGGAGATGTTCAACCCCTAAACAAAGGCCTTCTAGTGCCAGTGTTGTGGTGCACACCTGTAATCCCAGCACTCTGGATGCTGAGGCATGAGAATCGCTGTGAGTTCAAAACCAGCCTGGGCTACATAATGAGTTTAAGAGCAGCCTGAACTATATAACAAGACCCTGCTTCAAAAAAAAAAAACAAAACAAAACAACAATAACAGCAGCCATAAAATAATGGCCTTCTGGTATAATAGTGTTAGGTTTTCGGTGCAATAAGAAAGGCGATATAAAATAAAAGTAGCCTTTATTCCAAGGATGTGGAGAGGAACCTATTACCCTGGCTGGCTTTCTCTTACCAGACTGCGGGGCATGGGATACACATATAACCTCTGACCCGGGGTGGCGCTTAGGGCGGGCATAGATGAGCGCGAGGAGCTGATTGGGACCTTTCTTGCACCACTGGGAAAGGAAAAAGGAAGTTGTCATATGGGAAGGAGGGAGTGACCTTAAGGTAAACGTCCTTGATTCCGCCTCCACTGCCGTAATATCGTGTAGTTTATTCTAGGGCAAAATCCTTTCAAATAGTTCAACTGGGGCTATGGTACCATCTCCTTTGCTCACTTGAACCTGGGCAACACCTTAGGACCAACTCCCATGACCTTTGCCCTAAGGTCTACCATGGGGAGGCAGAGAGGAAAAAGACAACAAACCTTGGAAAATTGGAAATCCCAAGATGAATGCCAGACCTGGCGGCATGACCTACAGTAACTTTCTTTGGTTGGAGCCCATTACAGCTTTGTATGTAATCCAAGTCTAAGAGAGAATTATGGGAAAGGACATGCGCAGTAGGCACAGCTGATCTGACTCAGCACTATTGTGGATCACATTGTCAATTGAAAGAGTTATGCCCTAAAATAGATTACCGTAGGGTCATGGTGGTGGTCTAACGTGACAGAAGGTCAAAACAGAAATACTGCTTCCTGCTTCTTCCTCAGCCCTAACTGCAACTCCCTTTCCTGTTTGTGCTTGCAGAGGGTTCCAATCATCATTTCCTCGCGCATCACGGAGGCCTGCCCCAAACGCCACGCGGGTCAGAGAAAGCCAGGCTGCCTAAAGTTATGGGTTTCTCTCCATGTCCTTGGAGTAAAGACTATTTTTTATTTTATATTTTCTCACTTACTGCGCTGAAAACCTAACACCAATCACCTTGGAAGACCCAATGGGAGATGCCCTAGATCTGGCCCAATATTTTCATTTTTTTTTTTAACAAGTGCTTGCTGTGTAGTCCAGGTTGGCCTTGAACTCATTAGCCTAGGTTGGCCTTGAATTTGCATCATCTTTCTGCCTCAGCCTGCTGAGTGCTGGGATTACAGGCATGTTCTACCACTCCCAACTGTCATTTTCAAGTCTTAAACCCAACCCATGAGCCTATTCATTCTGAACCTACCATCACCTCTTAAACTTCATTAAACTTTGCTGCTTTTTCCTTGCTGTGATGTGCCATGTCCAATTATTTGTTGTGCACCAGAACCTAGAAATCAGACCATAACCCTGTTGCCCACTGTGACACTTCCATCATTTTTCACACATTTGATTTTAGATGAGTTGATGCTGCTGGGGCACAATTATAATGTAAGAACACATTTATAAAATAGCAAACTTGAGAAAAGTCAGTGCCTCTTGAGAGTCGGCCATGCTGGGACTTGGGGGAAACCAAGAAATCAAATAACCAGCCTTCCTGGTAAGCTGCAACCCGTGCCGGTTCCAGAGAGAGAAAAGTCAGCACCTCCTGTGAGAATTAACTCCCCCCACACCCCCATAAGCAACCTGCTGGTTCAGAGGACAAGCTGAGTTGATAGCAACTAAGGTACATAAAACAACTAAATGCTTGTATTTTTTGGTTGATTATGCTGACTGGGGCCAGAGGTCTGAGCATCTCTTGGGAGGATGACAGCATGCAATATAGCAAATATGGGGGATTGTCTTCTATCATCTCTTTGACGTCAAATATTGTTTTCACTGTTTTGCTTTGTTCTGGTTAATTGTTTTGCTTTATTGAATATTCTGTTTTATTGTGTGTGTGTGTGTTTTTGGGGGGGTTTAATTTTGCTGTACCTGATGGAATGGACAACTATTGTGAAGATAACAAGATATACTATAGTAGCTATTTTTTTCCTGGTATCCTGCTTTGAAGTTCTGTACCAATTTTGCTACATTGTTTTAATTGACTTTGTTCTGTCTTGTTTTGTTGGATTTTACTATCTTTAAAATTGTAAGGTTCTTGCCCTAGCATAAATTACTGTACAGTTA
The DNA here is from genome assembly GCA_004027455.1 of Hydrochoerus hydrochaeris. Taxonomy (NCBI): domain Eukaryota; kingdom Metazoa; phylum Chordata; class Mammalia; order Rodentia; family Hydrochaeridae; genus Hydrochoerus; species Hydrochoerus hydrochaeris. The sequence continues at coordinate 18,886 of PVLA01009355.1, read as the reverse complement.
TGGTGGTACGGAAGGCCAAAGTGGGAACACTTACCACTTCCTGCTTCTTCTTCCGCCCTAATTGCAACTCCCCTTCCTGTTTGCATGTACAGACAATTCCAATTGTTTCCTCACACGTCATCAATATCTGCTCCATGTGCCACTTCCAATCAGAGGTCATATAACCCTCTGCCTCTCTGTAGCTGGTCAAAGGAGACAGTGCAACTGCCATGGATTGTGTGCTCCTTCCCATGTCCTTACCTCAACAAACCTGTTTGTTTTGTACTTTTACTTCTCTATTGTGCTGGAATACTCTAACAAAAATAAAAATAAATTAAATAAAATAGCAAACTTATAGACATTTCATGATACAAATTAGAAGTCTCTGACCAAATTTCTGCTCCTGAATTCAATTGACCTTGACATTGTCTAAAGCCCTGCTGCACACTTCTGATAAGGACTGAGTCAGAGTAATTGTCTATACCTTAACGCACCCTGGGCTAGTCAAGGACACCATTAACTATGCTCAGCCTGTAGGGTCCCCTCCCCAGGATGGTTCTATATTAAGGTAATGCCTTTAACTATGCTTACTCTGTAAGGCCTTCTACCCTTGTTTCTGGAATGTTTCTATATTATAATAAACAATTCCTTTGTTTCAACAAAATCTGTTTAAGACCAGGCTTCCTATCAAAACATGACTTAATGCATGTAACCAATTATGTAACATTTTGTCACTTTCTTTGTGCTTTCCATTTCTAACTTCTATATAATCTAAGCTCTTTGTAAACTCAGGGATGTTGCCTTTGAGAACTATCCCACAACAGTCCACTAAACATAAAGATTAAATGCTGCCTTCTTATCTCCTCAATGGGAACAGTCTTCCTTTCTGTTTGACTTGGGAATTTTCCCACAACAATACTATTGTAGATAGCTAGGTTATTTAGAAATATTTTAGGTAGTCAGACAGGGCTAAGCCCTCAAAAAGTTAGTGCAGAAGAAAACTGTGGCTGGAGGTATATATACTGAAGGCCAGGCTTCAAGGAAAAAGAGGTACTACTCACCCATATATTTCCCCTAGGGATGAACAGCAGTGATTGATATTGTAAATAGATATCAATCACCTTGGGGGGTTTGGGGGACCAAACCTCCTTAACTCACCCCTTCCAGGAAAGTCCTTGTCCCTCATACCTACCTTTTGATTTCCCATTAGGTCAGTATTACCTAAGCAATTATACTTGTAATTTTATGGATTGATTACAGTTCTGTCCCACCCTGAACCTGCTTCACCTCATGACTTTGCTCAGTAGAACATCCTTCACAAGTAGGGTTGGCAGGCAGCCTACTTTCCAGGCCTCCTCTGTCTCTCTTAAACAAAAGCTTTCTCTCTTCCTACTCTTTACCTCCATTGTTCCTAGAATTCATTCCTCTATTATAGAGAACACGGACTTGCTGTTCCAGACATCAAGCAGGTTGGGAGTTATATTTGCCTTATATTATTTGGAGGTTCTATATCCTATGTCCTATATCAATACCATGTTTGGGTTATGCTTTAAAATACTCAAGAGTACTTCCCTAGTGATTCTTTTTTGAGTCAGTAGATGAAACAAGACAAGGAACATATTGATAATTATTGAAGTTGGGGGTTCATTGTAAGAGTTTCTTAATTTTCTTGTATGTTTGAAAGTTTCCATAATAAAAAGGTAACATGCTTGCAGTGCCTTTGAGCTCTCACCTGATAACTGTACAAAACTCCTGCATTAACAGCTGTCGCTGGGCTCTGGGGATAGGGGAGAGCATTTACAGGGAAGTAAATATGCCCAGCATCCCCAGGACAAGCCCAGGCTTCCCGAAGTGATCTTTGCTTGTAAAAGGCATTATAAAATGGAACTTTAAAAGTTAGGGTTTTTTCTTTTGAAGATAAGCAACTTCTCCAAACTTCCTCCTGCTGAGCACATAGTCAACACACCAAAAGTGACAGGATGTGCAGGTGCCAGTCCCAGGAAGCCAGGGGCCTGGTTTCTTTTCCACAATAAAGGGGAGGATGAGCTGTAGGTGACTGGAAGTGATAAAGAAAGTGCGAAGATCTGTATTGTGTTGTGTGCTTTCTGTCCTCTCTGGTCCTACTGTGAAAGATCCTTGCTCCCATGTAAATGATGTGACTGTGGTTTGAGGCAAATGGGTCCCTCCATGGCCTTGGAGATTGCTTTGAATAAATCCTAGCCTCTTTTTACCCAAACATATGGCCTCTGATTTGGTCAGTGGTGGGTAGATGAACCTGTATGTTTGAACCTAAGTGGCTGGTAACATGCCCAGGCTTGCCATCTTCTGCCAGGGCCTTGCTCTGGGATACCACACTCCACTCATCCTCCTTCCATGGTGGGACTTCCTGTTTCCTAGTTATGATGGATGTCGCCTGAGGGGTGCTGTTTGGAGACCTTGTTACCTTTGGGAAAGGAAAGGCTGACAGGGACAGAGCTGGTCTGCCGAACTTTCCCCAGAGAGTCTCCTACCAGAGCCACGCTTGGGAGGTTTCTGGCTTCTTTTCATTGAGACTTTTTATTGTGTCTCTTCTTTAGGCCTCACAGTCTGCCGTGATGTAATAACACGGAGAATTTGTCTGTGAGAGGCCCTGGTTACCTGGACGGCCCTTTTGGGCACACGAAAGTGATAGAGGGGAAAGAAACTCCTGACCTGCTAGATGTCTGGTGCCAGTTCATGTTCTCTAAAATCGAAGAATGAATTTTAGGAACAATTGAGGATAAGAGAAGAATGTATTTATTGAGAGAAATAAAGCACTGACTGAGAGAGACAGAAGGAGTCCCCAGTGGGTTGCCAAAGACTGTCTTTTCTAGGGACTTTTATAGAGTAAAACCACAAAGTGACACAGGTCTAAGATGGGACAAACATGGGAATTTGCAAGGTAGGCAGAGGAGGGATAGAACTATGGCTAACCAATGAGATTAATTGCTCAGGTAAAACTGATTACATCGGGGACAGATGGGGAAGCGAGTCACGTAGCAAGTGAGCATGAATACAGAGCAGTGGCTCTTCCCGTGGCAGGTTGGATGGTGACTCCTGGCTTCCTCAGGGTGATACAGACCTATTTAGATTATCAGTTCTGATGCTTGTTCTTAGGAAGTATGTGGCTGCATTTGACTTATCTTTCGTCTTGAGGTCTGGCCCACAGCAGAGGTGTCTGTCTCCCCCACAGTTGCAAGGTATCTCATCTCTGTACTGACTTCTTTGAGGGCCCAGCCCTAACTGCCTATAATATTTCTGTCTAATTCAGCTGCCTGTAACAAAAAGGCTTTATCTGTTGAACGTGCTGTTGCTCTAAATTCTAGGACAGAGAGATGGACTATGTAGAGGCTGAATGCATTTCATGGAGATTCCTGGGGCAGTTAGTGCTGGGGATGAGGGATAGTCTGGGTTCTCCATCTGCCAGGAGGCCAAAGATAGCTTCATCTCCAGTCTCTCCTTGCAGCAAAATGAAATCCTACCATTAGCCTCAATCCTTGGATCAAGGTGGTAACAGGCCAGTACAGCAAATTTCCTAGATTTAAGCCTGTTTCTCATGGGGAAAAAGGGAGGCAGGGATTTTTTTTTGAGGTCCAAGCCCTCAGGAGTTGTCTATTTTGTGCACACTGTTCTCTTTTGAGTTCTTATTTGGAAATCCTTAAAGTTTTAGGTATTGCTAAGAGTAATTATCCAGTGTGTGGATTTAGTGTGAGGTGAATCCAAACGGTGGCAGATGGACTGTAAAACCAGGAAGTAGGTCACTTAATGGGCGGGCCCCATTAAGGAGGTACTTTCCACACTGTGTACACAGCTAAGCTCCCAGATGTCGAGGACACCAGATCTATGCCTGAGGAGCCTCAGAACTTCTGGAACAACAGATGTCAACCGTCACCTCTGAGTTTACCAGGATTCATTGAATGTAACTCCCAACCTGCTAGATGTCAGATATGCTAAGTTCATGTTCCCCAAAACTGAGGAATGATTCTAACGAACAATGGAGGTTAAGAGTAGGAAATATTTAGAGAGAGAGGGAAAGAGAGAGAGAGCTCCTGAGAGATAGGAGGGGACTCAAAAAATGGGTTGTCATGTGCACCACTTTGCAGAAGAAGTTTTATAGGGCGAAATCACAAAGTGAGCACAAAATCGCAAGGCAGGTACAATGTGGGACAAAATCAGTAAGAATACCAGATTGGCTGCTTAGGTAATATTGGGCCTGCTGACCCAGTGGGGAAGCAGGCCATGTAGCAAGTGTACATGGAGAGAACAAGGGCTTTTTCAAGAGGAGATGAATAAGGGGGTATTGGTCACCTACTGGGGTGACTAATGTTAATTTATTATTTATCTCTCAAGGAGACATGTAGGCTGGTCATTTTATCTTTATTTGGAGGCCTGGTCTTCAACTCTGGCCTGGCCAGAGTTGTGATGTGTTCTCATCCTCCAAATTGACTCCCTTAAGCTCGTACCCCTGTCTGCCTATAATATTTCTACTTAGCTTAACTATAATATTCCTCCCTCGAAAGAGGTATCCCTAACTGCCACGAGAGGGCAAAGGGCAATGATCATGCTGGCTTCTTGGGGCTGATAGGGTTGGAGTTGTGATTGGCAGTCAGAATTACTCCACAGAGGGTCTGTCTAAAGGCCCCTGATAGATGCCAGGTATTCTTTTTATTTTTAAATTTTTATTTATTTTTCTATTTATTTATTTATTTACCCAGGAATTGAACTCATGACTTCATGCTTGTCTGGCAGGTGCTTATACCACTGAGCTAAATCTGTGACCTAGATGCCAGGTATTCTTGTCTTGGATACGAGGATAGATTTAAATCTGGAGGAGATAAGGCCAAAAGAAACAGTTGAGTATGCATGGGCCAAATAACATTGACAAGACTCTTACGGGCACCACTAACAAATGTTTCCACCAAGACGAGCCAGTAATCGCCTTCCACAAAGAGGGTGAGGAGAGTCCAGGGAATTTCAGAAGCTGACATGACATTAACCCGTCATTTAATATCTTGAACAGCCATTGAGATATTAGCAGAAGGATCAGGACTGTACACACAACACTGAGCTTTTACAATTGCACAAGTAGCCCCTTGTGCTGCTGATAGGATGTCTAGTGCCATCTGATTTTGGAGGACAGCTTGCCTCATTAGTTTTACTGCTTTATTTAAGAAACTGAGAGCCCAGTCATGGTGCTATTTAAGGTCCACTGAGTACAGATAGCCAAGGCCTCGATGCGCTGCATGACTCCTCTAGTCCTAGGGCAAAGACAAAGATAGAAACCAAACGATCATACTGATACAGGGGAAAGAAACTTCCAACCTGCTAGATGTCCAGCATGAGTTTGTGTTCTCTAAAACTGAAGAATGAATTTTAGGAACAATGGAGATTAAAGGGAGAACTGTTTATTGAGAAGAAGGAAGTTTCTGTCTGAGAGAGAGAGAAAGAGAGAGAGAGACAGACAGACAGACAGACAGACAGACAGCAGGGGTCCTGAGTGGGTTGCCGCAGACTCTGCTTTTTCTAGGGATTTTTATAGAGCAAATCCTCGACAAGTCCCAGGTGGGAACTTGCAAGTTAGGCCTGAGGTGAGGCAGAACTTGGTTAACCAATAAGATCATGAGCATAATTGCTCAGGTAAAATCGATTACATTGGGATCAAATAGGAAGCAAGTCATGTAACAAGGGGCGTAGATATGAAAAGGATCTTTTCCTATAGGGGGTTAGGTTAACGGCTCCTTCCAGCTTTCTCAAGGTAATCAATACCTATTTAGAATATCAGTCCTTGGCTTATCCTTAGGATGTGGATATGTTTATTTTTACCTTTTGTCTTGAGGTCTGGCCCACAGTGGGAGGTGTTGCAAGGTATCTGGTCTTTGGCACTGGCTCCTTTTGGGGCCTAGTTTCATCTGACTGCCTAGAACATTTCTATCTAACTCAGTTGCTTGTAACAATACCAGTGAAACACATTTCTAGGCCATCGATGTAGATGGATTAAGTTTTCGGGTTTATTGATACTTTCGACACTCCTGCCTTGTGACTGTACAAGTCCCAGCATGCATGTCCCTATCCATCCAGGGGGAATCCAGGGCCACAAATTGGTTCCACAGGGTCAACGAGTGCCACTGGGGGCTTCCCATCTAATTCCAGGGTGACTGAAACAGCCTGTTGCGAACCAGTCTTTGACCGGTAAAGTTATGGTTCATATACACTGTTTGGGGGGTGTCTACCCCAAATATCTAGTAGAGTTAGGCCAAGGAGAATAAGAGTGATTTCTTTGTTCCCAACATAAGTGGACCTTGCTGTCAAGTTCACCTATAGTTGAAGTTAACTACATGTAGTCATTCCGTATCTGAAAATAGCCATCTTTGTATCTAGGATTTTGCCTCTCCATGATATGACCCTTACTCTTACTTAATAGGGGTTATACCAGAGACAGCCTCAGTGGCGTTCTTAGAAAAAATTTGATTATTAACACATTAAGAATATAGTTTATAAACCACTCAGTTCCTTGTAATGGGCTAAACTACGAGCCACTGAATTTTTCTGTCTCATCAATGTAGCTTCTTCCAATCATCTCCTCGAAGTGGGGATACCCATCAAGGAAGTCTGACGTACCTGACAAGGGGAGCAGGCTACGTATTCAGCAGGATGTTGTAATATACTGCATGTTCCTGTGGCCACACTAGAAAAACATTACATTCTCCTTTAATGGTAAGGTAATTAGTAAAAGGGCTAAGAGAAACATCTTAGATTACTTATCTGAAGACTTTGCTTTTGAATAGGAATTCTAAGTCTTCTCTGGGTTCACAGGAGTGTTCTGATGCCTGCTTACATTCAGCGATGGTCTCTGGTTCCCAGGACTTGCATCACGTATGAGTATCTAGGATGCCAGTCCTGCTAACTTGGTAGCTGATGGAGTTGCAGGATCATGGTGTATGGTCCTTCTCAAGCTGGTCCTAGGGAAGGAAGTAATGATGGAGGGACTTTACCACTAGTAAATCTCTGGGGTGGAAGATGGGATTTCCCTTCTCTTTAGGCTGAACTCCTATTAGCTGTCGAAGAGGCTTTGGAATTTAGGCAGTGAGGTGACGTCTTTTAATAAGGCACTTGTTTCTTCATTGTATTTATCTATCTATTTATTTATTTTGAGATGGGGTCTCACCATGCAGTTCAGGCTGGCCTTGAGTTCACTATCATAGCCCCGGCTGACTTTGAACTCATGAGGATCTTCCTGCCTCAGCCTCCCAAGTGTGGGATTACCAGCATGTGCCACCATTCCCAGTGTATCTGTTTCTTTATCGAAGAGAAAATCATTAATGAGAAAATGGCATCCATAAAGGATTTCTAGTGGACTAAGTCCTAGGATTTGATGTGTATTTCTTATTTTGATAAGATCTAAAGGTAGTAAGTGAGGTCATTGTAAGTGGATTTCCTAAGCCACTTTGCAAAGATGTCACTTCAGGGTCTCATTCACTTTTTTCTGCCTCTCCTGATGATCGTGGCCTCCATGCACAATGAAGGTGACAAAGAATGCCCTGTCGGTTGGTAGACCGGTGAGAATCTTGTGTAGGGGTTGCTTGGGCGCCAGTAGGAACCGGTTGTTCCCTTGACTGTCTGTCTTCTGCCTTTCTAAAATTAAAAATGTGATATTCATCTCCAAATGGAATAGCAGCTTGTAATGCTGCTTGTCTTTCCTTAGAAGTCAATGTTTAATTTAAGAGTAGTCTTATATCTTTCCGGTCTAATTCATAGATCCAAGTAAGTCTTCTAAAGACCTCAGTGCACTTATTAGGGTTATCAGAAGACCTTCCCCAGATCTTTTTTGATCTGTTTGAGGTCACTGAGAGAAAAGGACACACGGACAATGTGATGGCTGATTGATAGTGTCAATTTGAATGAAAGAAGTTTAATTAAATTGGCTCAGTAATTCCACACTTTAGGGGATGTAAGGCCCATCTTCCAGCAGCTTCTCACCTGGATGGGACAAGGGGGAAATGAAAAAGGACAGATCTGCTTCCCTTTCCTCGGAGGAGCTCCAGGTTTCATCTTTACTTTGGGTGTCATTCCTGGCTTCCAGAGAAGAATTTTTGGCTTCACTGTAAATCTGTCAGCCTTCTGGTGTAGACTTTTCAGCCTTCCATCACAGACCCATCAGCCCCCTGACACAGACTCACACATGACACTGTAGTGAGTCCTAGATCTTTGACTGAATCCTTTGGTCTCCAGTGCACAGACAGACCCTCTGTACTCTCCCTTGTCTGACTCTATGGGTGGCCATGGTAAGCCAGTCTTGTAAATTCCTATATACTGGTATATCTTATATTACATCTGTTTCTGTAGTAAACACTGATGATACAGACACAAGTAGTGCAGTTTTCTCCTTTTACCTCCTGTAAGGGATATCGCCTGTGAGGAGCTCAAACAAAATCAGATAGGCAGGGATATAACCAAGCAGTGGCTTTAATTATGGCCGGCTTAGAAGCTTTATCCTTAGAATTAGGGGAACCTGAGACTCAGTAATAGTGGGTAAGGCTTTGATTAAAGTTGTCTTGGAAACCTTGCCCTTAGAGACTGAAGCAGAAGGGAGGGGAACCTCAAGCTGGGTAGCAGTAGACACATCCAATTGTGCCTTAAGGGCCAGAAGTGTCTGGTTTTTCTGTGGCTTACATTTATATTTTGAGGACAAATAAAGTTTATCTCTTAATGCAAAGAAAGTCTGAATATAAGGTAATTCTAGCCAGTTTCCCTCTCTATTACAGTACGATTCTAGTTGTGAAAGTATCATAATCAATACTTCCCTCTGCATTCCATTTTTTCTCTAGGGGGTAGGTAGGCCATGCATGGGTGCAGAAAAATATTAAATAACTCTTTCTTAATACGTGACGGTCTAACAATTTCTAGTGCTTAAGAATACATTCCAAAGGAGTGAGAGAATTCAACATTGAGTTCCCCATCTGAAACACAAGAGGAAAATAGGCATCCCTTTCAATCCCTACTAGGTTTCTATAACTTCTCAAGGAGTGCCCTGGGGTGACCTGCTCCAGAGTAGGTGGCTGCTATCTAAAGAGTGACTGGAAGGTAGATCAGGTTGAAACACTCTTACCATCCCATGTCCCTATATTCTCTGGAAACTCTCGAGAATTTCTAACTTCAGCATGTGTTTCTAAAAGTATAAACTACAATTGATTTCAGCTGTAATAGTCATGTTTAATGAAAGACACAGTAGGCTGGGGGTGATGATAGTGCACGCCTGTAATCACAGCACTTGGGAGGCTGACACAGGAGGATTGCTGCAAGTTTGAGGCTAGCCTGGCCTACAAAGTGAGTTCAAGGCCAGCCTGAACTGCATAGTGAGAACCTGTCTCAAAAGAAAGAGGAGGAAGAGAAGAAGGAGGAGGGAGAAGAGGAGGAAGAGGAGGAAGTGCTGCTAGCAAAATTAAACCAATGATCAAGAACCTGAACAATTATTTTCCAATTCTTTGAAAGAAAGTAAGGGAAAATATCAAAGGGTGAGTTGAAAATGGTTGGAAAACTTCCAACTTGCCTGTAAAAGAGACCAACTCCAGAGATAGGTAAGGGCAAGTAATGGCTCAGAAAAGTCCTGATTTGGGTCCTTGAGCAAAGACATCCCTAAGACCAGAGCTGAGATTGCCTCCTCAGCAGTGGAAGATCAGGCCCAAAGCAAAGTAAGGCGGAGCAGGCTCGACATCCCCTCTAGAGTGCAGGGGTGATGGGGCCAGACCATCCCAGTGAAACCTGTCCTCCAAGTCTTAGGAACAAGGAACAGTTGCCAGCCTGTTGCCCTTTACTGGCAACTAGAGCCCTGAGATTTATTAATAGGCATGTATATTTCCTAAATGTAAGCTAGATTTCATAAAAAGATCCATTTTTACAATGTTTCATAAATTTACATTTGGATTAGTATCCCAGTTCATTAGGGATCATTCTCACATTACCTTCCTGTAGTGCTGTTGTCTAATAAGTCAAATCGGTCAAGCAAGGAGCACTAATAAATACAGCAACTAGTAAGTCCAAATGTAGCATAGACAAAACAGGAATACAAGCTCTTGCCTGCAAAGTTAAAATGTACCATTGAAGAAGTGTCATAATTTATTTTATTTTATTTTATTTTTTTGTACAGGGATTGAACTCATGACCTTGTGCTTGCAAGGCAAGAGCTTATGCCACTGAGTTAATTCCCTGGTGCAGAAGTATCATAATTTTCCTATGTTCTCACTTAAATTTATCATCATTTTAACATAAAACAATGCATAAAATAGATAAGGCATAAAAACTCAAAGCATAGCTGGGCCTGGTGGTGCACTCCTGTATTCCTGGCACTTGGGAGGTTGAGGCAGGCAGACTGTTGCAAGTTCAAGACCAGCCTGAGCTATGAACTGAGCCCAAGGTCAACCCAAACCACATAATGAGACCCTATCTCAAAAAGACACAACTCCCCACAAGAAAAAAACAAGGACAATTCTTGATTACCTAAGTGAGTCATCCAGAATCCATGAAACTAAAGCAGACCCTTTTCTCCTTGTAATTATCTCAGTGGGACCTCCAAATGATACAGGGGAAATAAATGTAACTCCCAACCTGCTATATGGTCAGATATGCGGAGTTTGTGTTCCCTAAAGCTAAAGAATGAATTCTAAGGAACAGTGAAGGTTAAGGGTAGGAAATATTTATTGAGAGACAGGAGGGGACCCAAAAAATGAGTTGCTACAGGCCTCTCTTTCTAGAGAGGTGGATACAAAATTATGAGGTGGATACCATGTGGAACAAAGTCTTATCAACTGATAAGATTACAATTTTAGTCACTTAGGTAATATTGATTTTCTGTGGGGAGGCAGGACACATGGCAAGTGTACATGGAAAGAACAAGGACCTTTTCAGGAAGAGATGAATCAAGTGGTCTTGGTCACCCACTGGGGTGACTGATGTTGATTTATCGTATGTCTTTTGAGGTAGCATGTAGGCCCGGTCATTTTGCCTTTATCTTGAGGTCTGGCCTCCAATAGATGTGCCTCTGGTCACAGTTGTAGTATGTTTTCATCCTTTGAATCATCTGCCCTGAGGGTCTACCCTGTCTGACTGCCTATAATATTTTTACCTAGCTTAGCTGTCTATAATATCATGAGCCTAATCTATGTGGTAGACACCACTGTCTTCCAAAACTTGTTGTCCCACTCATTTAAAATGACTGGGTAGTTAATGTCATGCTGCTCAGACAGATTGCATTTCCCAGTCACTCTTATAAGTAGATGAGCCATGTGATTTAGGAGATATTGAAAGGATATATTTTAGTTTCTGCTGATATTAAAAAATACCATAGATCTGATGGTTCAAACAACAAGCATTCATTGTTCACGAAGTCCAAGATTAGGGTAATGGCCCCTCTAGTGTCTGGTGCTGACCCCTTGTTATTCTGTAGAAAGAAGCTTTCTCTTTGTATCCACACACAGCAAAGCAAAGGAAGGGAGGGAAGGATTGGTGGACCTCATGGTGTCTCATGAGATTACCAATCCCATCATAAGCACTCTGCCCTCATGACCTAATTAACATAGGCCAAATACCTTCCAACCGTAAATGCCCAAGTATGGGGGACCTGGCTGACACCGCCTATCTCCTAAATGAGTGTATGGTGAAGGTTTGAAATAAATGACACAAATGGTATGATTTTAGAGCTCCAGAAGGGTCAAAACCTAGTCGAGTCTGAGACTCTGTGGGCTAAGCCAAGAAATGTCTCTGGGAAACCTGTATTTATTTGTTCAGTCAAGGAAGAGATTAGAGTGGAAAACACAGGAAACTCAGCAGGATCTTGGGAGTGGTTCAAAAAGTTTTCCAAGTAGCAGATTGTATTAATTTTGGAGAAATATCTTGACCTGCATATAATCCTGAGATGACTCATGAAAGCATAGATGATTTTGCACTAAGAAGAGTCAATGGGAAATCTCAGATGGGTGGTACCAATAATCCCAATTTTTTCTTTTATCCCATAAGGAAATATGTAAAACCAGTCACTGCAAATTTGTGGTCCCCAACACCCAAGGCCTATTATGGAGTGAATGGAGGACTGACCATAAGAATACTTGAAAATAAGGGTCAGCTTAAGAACTTTATTAACTGTAGGTCCTGGAATATTGTAAGACTTTTTAGTGATCCCAAATGTAAATAAAAATATTATACAGTACTAAACTATAAAGTAGAGAAAAAAAATGTTGTGATTATTCTCCTGGCTATTAGGATGCTCTTTTGAAAATGTCTTATTTCCAGAAAAAAATTAAGTCTTTCTTTTGCTGGCATTTATGGCAGACACTACTGATTTTTCTGCTTCCAGGAATTTCAAACTTTTCTGTAGAGAACCAGAGAGTAGGCAATGTGGACTCATTGTGTACACTGTCTTTCACAACTACTCAACACTGCTATTGTTGTAGAATGGTAAACTAATGCCTGAAGCTGCAATTCTTTTTCTACCTTCAGCTTCAAAAAAAATTTTTTTAAAGGCTGAAATGAAACCAAAGAAAACAGAATAAAGTCAATCAAAACAAAACAGTGACAGTGATACAGGACTTCAAAACAGGGTAATAGGAAATCAATCATTGCTATCATGGTACCTCTTGTTATCTTCAAAATTGCTGTCCCTACCATCAGACATAATCCAATCAAACAAAAGAGAACAGAATACAACCAACAAAAATAAAGCATTGAATAAAACAAAACAGTACAACAGAGTAAAACAAAGCAGTGAGAACAATATTGGATTTCAAAAAACAAGACAGAAAAAAATCCCCCATAGTTGCTATATTGCATTTTGTTATCTTCTAAATAGGTGCTCAGACTACTGGCTTTAGGCCTGCAAAGGCAATCAAACGACATAAGCATTAAATTGTTTTTGTAACCCAGTTGCTATCAACTCATCTGTGTTCTTCTGAATCAGCTTGTTGCTTATGGTGGGGGTGGGGCTTGTCTTGTCTTGTCTTCAGCCTATGCACTGGCTGGCTCATAGGAAGGATGCTTCCTGTTTCTCCTCTTGGCCCACAGTTACCACTGGCTCACAGGAAGGGTACTTCCTATTTCTCCTCCTGGTCCACAGCTGCATGTCAATAAAACTTTATTTCTAAAAACAAGTAGTGGACCATCTTTGGTTCACTGGCTATAATTTGCTGATCCCTGATTTAATCTATGTTATCATGTATTCTTACTAACATTACCCATATTTTGTAAGTCAACACATCTACCTAAAATTACCAGTTTACCCACTCTGTTGCAGCTAGAGACTATGTGTCATATATTTTGCCAGTGAATAGTAAACTGATATTTTCTGGGAAAGTTTTTGCTTTCTTAGTATAGGTAAAGTCTTTGTTAATTGTTTTTCTTATTTTTTTTTTTTGGCCTATAACCCATAACTGAGATCTGCAAGAGCATTGGTCATATTGTGGTCATGAGATAAAAGATGTGCAAAGGAAAGCTAAGAACTAAGAGCACAAGCATGGAGAGAGCTTGTGTCCTTAGAGTTTGTCTAATTTGCTATGCATGCATGGCCTACATGTTATTGTAAGAGATAAGTATCTACTCCCCCATCAGCATAGACCACTGTAAAATGGTATTCTGCTTTCTATAGCCAAATATAGTCTTAATATAAGATGGTGCTTTATCAGGCAGTTCAGGGCTGTTAAAACTCCTGTAGGAAGCTCTAGATAGGCTCAGGAACCCCTGTAGAAGGTTCTATGAAGGCTGAGCATTGATACCCTGATGTGGCAAGTCACCAGCCTAAGGCCAACCACGAGGAGCTAAAGGATGGATTTGAACCTTGGTCAATTTGACTTCTGAGCTGAAGTTAGTCCTGTTGTATGCGCTCAGCTCACCCCGTTTTTCACTTGGCCCGTCTGGTTCTTGGATGCTGTGGCTTTTATATGTGCTTCATCCCCCAAAGTTCAATGTGTTGGAGGCTTGGTCCCAAGTATGGCCATGGGGGTGTATGTGGTGGGACCTCGTGGGAGCTCTTTGGGTCAGACATCTGAGAAGCAGCAAAAGCGCAAATGCCTCTGGAGATCTATGCTTGTACTTGACACAATATCATTTTGCCTTATTTATTTTACAGAGCAAAGGGACTTCCTAGGCTAGTCAAGAGTCCAAGTGGGAGGAGAAGACAAAGTTACAGGGCAAAGTTACAGAGTGGCACAGGTCAGCCGGTAACTGGACCCATTTGTGCAGTCCGATCTAGTGATATAGTATAGTGGAACTAACTAATTAGTTCTCTCCCTCTAACCAGTCTCTAACCTGTTCATCACTGGATCCATGCTATATGCTAGGGCACATGGTAGATATTCCTGAAAGGCTTGGTGATAGAATCCAGAGCTGGGCTGCGTACTGTCCCTGGCATGCTGGAGAGCCAACCCCTGTTGACTCAGACTTTGAAAGACCCCCCAGTCTACATAAGGACCATTCTAAGTCAACATTGCTCAAGTTTCAGCCTTCCAGCTCCACCAGATTCTTCTAATTAATGTGGTACATTTACCAGCTTTGGGTTAGTACAATGGAAAACTCAAGGTGACTAACTTTATGAAATGAAAAGGTTTCTTTAGTTCACGGTTTAGGAGGCCCAAGGGCGTGGCACTTGCATTGGCTCAGTTTAGTGAGGACCCCAATGTCAATGGCAGATGACAGTAGTAGTGTTGTGTGTGATCACATTTGGAACATGCACAGGGGGACAAGTGGGGTGGGCTGCCCACTTTCATAATAACCCTCTGGGGAGAGCTCAGAAGACCACACACAAACTACTTCATGTTTCCTGTGACCAAAGGACCACCTCTGGGACACCGCCTCTCAAGGATGCCTGACAGAGACATGCTGGGGTCCCAGTCTTTAGATGCAATGGAACTTTGAGGGCACAACACATTCAAGCTATGGCCCTTGCGTTCTGACCTTTGGAAGATCAAATAGTTGAACACCTAAATTGGTATCATTTCTGACCTGTCTAAAATTGTCAAATACCAATGACCCTGCAATCAGAAAAGGACATCATATTTTACCAGTATGACAAGACTTGGAATACAAGTAAACCAGGTCATTTTGATTTATTGTTAATATCAGAGCTTTCATTTTAAAATGTAGGTGTTTTAGAAGTTACTTGAGCTGGAAAAAAAAAATCTCATTTTGTAAATTGTTGAAATTATTTCAACCAGTTGGTGAACACACATATTTTTATTGTTCTAGGGTAAAATGGCACAAGAATGAATAATAATTGAAAGCTGTTAATTTTATGTGCAAAAGTTATTGTTATATTTCAAATATTTAAATCAGTAGGAAAATAGACACAGCTCATATGAATAGTAAGAGAGTGTTAGCTAGATAACTTTAGGAAGAACGTTTTATTCTTTTAGAACCAACAAATGTTTATACAAATTTAAATAAGAATGCTAGGCAGGATAATAGAGATTCAATTATCTTTTATAATCCTAGCATTTATAGAACTGTTTGGCAGAATGGCATTATCATTAAACAAAATAATTTAATTCCACTTAGACCATTAATCTCTCAAGAAAGTGCGTGTCTGGAAATTATTCATATTTTGTGGTATCAATTAAAAGAAAAATGTCTGTTTTACCACCCCAAAACTTTACAAGGAACAAAATTTCTGATATTAAAATACAATAACACACATAAGTCAGCTTCCATTCAGACATGATAAAGTTTAAAAAAGCATGAAATAAAAATAAAAAGAGGTTAAAAGTAAAGAGGTGTCCTTTTTATAAATGCAAATATCTTGCTTTTCTCATAACCTAGTTGTAAAGAAGTCTGTATGGTATAGATTATGTAGGTCGGCGAACATGCAGTTCAGTGAGGTAGGATCAAAAAAAGTGTTTAATGAAATTGGTTATTACAGCAAATGCCACATCACCATTAATCACCTGCGGAATATCCTCTGTGTCGTTTCAGATGTACCCACTGTTCCTGCCGATTTAGGGAGCAATTCTGGAGCCCTGTGTCTTGAGCATTGTCAGTTGCCCTGCCCCGGCTGCCTCATTGCCCCCAATCAATTCAAAATCTTTCTCCGTGACGGCTGCTTTGACTTTGGGGAACAGCCAGAATTCACACAGTGCCAGGTCCGGTGAATTAGGCAAAGGAGGGCGCCGTCGTGTGTGTATGAGCCCGCTTTCCTACTGCTTGGCACGTAGCAGCAGCATTCGCTGTATTTTTGCTCACATTTTATAAAGACACAAAAGGGGACTTCCAGAGCTGCTTCAGAAAGTGGCAAGAAGGACAGGATAAAGGTGTCCGAAGAGGGAAGAAGTATTTTGAAGGGGACTAATGGCCATGGGTCTTTTATGGTCATCATTTTTTTTTAATAAATTTTTAAACATTTGAACATTCACCATCAAGTGTGATCGCACTTTGTAATTCTGGGAGCGTCGCGATCTCTAGTGGAACATACATAGCAGTGTCCCTGTGGTTGCCTTCAAATTTCTTTAAGGCTCGGTGTATTGAGGTATACGTTACAGACAGAAAAATGCAACATTCTTAGGTGCACAGTTCTATGGCTTCCGACAAATGTCTTCAGTTGAGTAACCCCACGGCAATCTAGATAGAGAATAGTTCTGTCACCCCCAAATGTTCCTCTGGTCATCAGAGAAAGTACATCTGCTATGGTTGATACATTGTATGAACTTGAGAAGTTTAAGCCAGGGCACTTACCTTGTAAACATCCTTATCCTGCACAAGAGGAGGGCAAGGAGATTTTGTGAATGCTGCACCCACCCTGGAGGGGGGTGGCCTGTGTAGAATATGAGGGAGGAAAAGAAGCTCTCCCCTCTTTTGCTCTTGCTGCTTTTGCTGTCTTCTGCCACCTTGAAGTGCTGCTCCTGTGCCACACCACCCTGCCTTGGAGCCAAACTGTGAGCAAAATAAACCTTTCCTTCCTTTATTTTGGGTGTAGGTATTTTGTCTCAGCAATGAGAGGAAAGTAACCAAGACAACACCTGTCCCTAGAGTTTTGGCTTTGCGTTTGCATCATGCTTTGAAGAGTCTCATGAGCAGCTGGGTGTGTCAGTTGTTTATTCCTTTCCTCATGTACCACAGTTTCTTTACCAAGGCACCAGTTCATGGGCTGCTGTCGCCTAACAGGGACTGAATGGTGTAAATGACATACATTTATTTCTAAAGGTGTGGATACTGGGAATTCCCAGGTCAAGCTTCATTCTGAGTCTCCTTCCTTGGCTCACTGGGGTGCTTGTGACTTCTTCATGCAGTTGAGAGGGGTGGAGAATGAATGAGTTGAGGGATTTTGGTTTCTTTGCTCATAAAAACCCTTACAACCACGGTTAACCTTAATTACTTCCTTATGCTCCACTGCCTGACACCCGTGCACTGAGGAACCAGCCTCTAGCACATGACCCTTGGAGACAAACTCCCCCCATAGCCGTGCCACGGCACCCATGGCAAGGTAGACTGGAGCTACGGTGGTGGTTAGGTCTAGGAAGGATTTTTGTTTCACTGATGAAAATAACATGATTGCAGTGAGCCATGGAGAACCATGTGAACAAACAAAAATAATCAAATTGCACATTTTATTGATGGATGGATTGATTGTGGCGCTAGGGATTGAATCCATGAGGTTACATCCTCAGCCCTTTTCATACTTTTGAGACAAAATCTCACCAAGCCAGTAAGTTGCCTTGCTTGGCTTGAATTTGCAATTCTCCTGCTTCAGCCTCCCAGAACGTGGGGATTTTACAGGTCTGAGGCTTGGGTTGCACATATTAAATGAGCAGATGGCACCGTGTGCATGTTGGTTAAACTTCCTGGTGTCTGCTGTGTCCAGGGCAGCTCTCCAAATTCTCGGCCAGAGGGACGTGCTCCAACACCTGGCAGGCTGGTGTCACACGATTCTCTTTTGCCTAGAACCTGTTCTTGGATTAGGGAGGCGCAGGTTTATGTAGCTCTTTGTTTTGGCAGAGGCCTCGCCTTGGGCTCCCCCTTCGCACATGTGATCAGTTTCCAGCTTTAGCTGCTTCCCATGGGGGTCAGAATGATTGGCTTGGGAGATGCCTAGGGGATCAGCAAAGCGCACTCCTGGGTGCATCTGTGAGCCATGGAGGTGTGACCCTGGGCACTGTCCCAGTCACTTTCTCGTTGCTGAGACACGGTACCCCACACCCACACCTTGAAGGAGGAGAGGTTTACTTTGGCTCACACTGTAGTGGTTTCAGTATGCAGTTGGCTGGCTCAGAGGCAGGGCAGCCTGGAAGAGGGGCCTGGCAGAGGAGAAACAGCTCCTGACGGGCCATGGGAAACATAGAGGGATGAGGAGGGGGAGACACCCCTTGCAGGCCACACCCCTTGACCCTCAGACAAAGGACTTCTGTCTAGAACTCACAAAGAATTAAAAAAAAATCAGACCCCCAAAATTCAAAGACCCAATCCATAAAGGGGCATCTGAGATAAACACAAGTTCTCTAAAGAAGAAATATGAATGGCAAATAAATACATAAAAAAATGTTCATCATCATTGGTTATTAGAGAAATGCAAATTAAAACCACACTGAGATTCCATCCCACTCCAGAAAGAATGACCAGGATCAACAAAACTACGAACAACAAATACTGGAGAGGCTGTGGGGAAAAGGGAACTCTTCTGCACTGTTGGTGGGAGTGTAGACTGGGGCAACCACTATGGAGGTCAGTCTGGAGATTCCTCAAAAAACTGGGGTTGGAGGTCCTATTTGACCCAGCTATTCCACTCTTAGGCGTATTCCCAGAAGAACTGAAAACATCTTACCACAGTGATATATGTACACCCATGTTTATAGCAGCACAATTTGTAAAAGCCAGATCTTGAAAATAACCTAAGGGCCCATCAAACAAAGAATGGATAAAAAAA
>PVLA01009354.1:0-76385 GCA_004027455.1 Hydrochoerus hydrochaeris | reverse complement strand
ATCTACAAGGTCCCAAAGATATCTCTTAATGTCTATTGAAGCCATGTCTGATGTTGCATGTTTGCCTCCCTCAGTCTCCCTTGTCTTTCTCTCTCCTGGATCAGTGCTCTCAGGGTTCTGGGCTGGGGGCCTGTTCTTTCCTCTCTCTCCTGTCATGGTCCCGGCCTCCTCCACACAGGTATACAGTGGAGGTCCCAGCCCTCTTCCCTGTCGGCCATGGTTCCTCTGAAGCACGTTGGCAAGGGACCTCCAACCTCTCCTGCCTGCTCTTGTCACTGAGGTGTAAGCAGTGGCTGTGTATGTTGGCCCCTCCCCACCAGGCCAGCCAAACTTCAGGGGCCTTCACCAGGTTAGTGCATGCTAGGCACGGGGAATTGATTTGGGATGACTTATTGGGTCCTGACCAGGGGCGTGACTTAGTCCAAGCAAGTCCCATGAATCAGCTCTAGGGAGGGAACATCCAACTGAAGTCACTGTAGCTCCCAGTTCAGGCTCCTTCTGCCAGATTCCAACATGTCACCCATTTGGTCGCACCCTTCCTGTGGGCGGGAGTCTCATTCCCAGCACTGACCATGGATTAATAAAGGTCTCTTTGCTGGCTCTGCTCTCCATTGGGCTCACTAACTCCCAACTTCACTGTGGCTGTAGCTCCTGTGAGTGGCGGCAAGAATGAGTTTGGGCAGCTCTTCCAGCCGGCGCAAATTTGCGAATTCAGGCCGGCGCAAACTTGGCGGGTCGCAGTGCAAACGCTGTGTCCAGTAATTTTAGCTGTTCCAGTTGTAGCCTCTAGACTGTGTTTGATGAGCTTTTTTACGTTTTAATTTCTTCCTGTGTCAAGAGGATCCATCTCCCTCTGTCTGGATCTCTCCAGGATGTTTTATTCTGGCATATGAGTTGTTTCTCCCAAGAGGCTTTGTATTTTGTTGCTCACTGATCAGCCATCTTTAGCTCCTCTTCCCATGATGCATCATCTTCATCATCCATGCATGAGGAATCTGATGATTTGCTTTTGACCTCCTCCAAAACTTGTCAGTCTGGATTATCATGTGCCAATGAGTTGGCATATTTTACCAGAAAAATCAAAAGAAAACTTTTTAAAAACAAATCTTGGAGGGGTGGGTCTACTGGACCCTCTGTGATGGTTGGGTAAAAAAATACACAACCAGATGGCCAGAGCATAAAGCTGCATCCAAACCACATTTTGCCACTTTTGCACACATGCAGACTCCTAGCCATTGTACACCAAGAGGGTAAACACATAGATTGCTTCCTGCAGTCCTCAGGGAAGGTACAGAGATGCACAGCTGATTATTATAACACTAAAATACAATAGAAAACTAAGGGATGTTTCCATGCTCCTTTGTTACTAAAGGCTGATTCATTTGCTTTGTTTTGATAGGTTTAGTAAAGATGTGGAGAAGACACAACCTCTTTGACATTTACTAAAAATAAGAGGATTTAAAATAAGATGCCACTGAATGACACTTTTTCACTATACATGAAAGTTATAGGTTTTTTTAAAAAAACGAGTTGAGTGAGCTTATGTTCAGAGTTACATCAAAGAGAACATGGATCTACATTAGACTACAAGGCTTCAGCTTCTCATTTGTGCACAGACTTGGGTGGTACGGTGGGAGGGGACACGCTGAGACCTGACAGTGTGGAACATGGAGGAGGCCACAGCACTATGAGGGGACTTTTGGGAACACACCTGTGTGGTGGACAAAGCCAGCGAGAGAAGGAAGAAAGAAATACATGTGACGATTGTGGCAGTGAACCCTGCAGCGGGGCTTATGAAAACTCTTGGCCAATCAGGCCACATGCAGTCCGTGCACCGAGGTCTTTTCCCTGCTCAGCATTTCACAGGACAAGCTCGAAGCTACAGTCGTGTCAGGTTTCTACTCAGGAACGTTTCTGCAATGTCCAGTAAGCACTAAGACCTGGGGACAAACGGACTGACAACTGGAGGCAGACAGCTCCTGAGACTGTGCTATAGACGGCTCTGCTGACTGCTCCAGCTGAGAAGATCCCCAGGCTCCGGCGGCTCAGCTACCGAGGGGACATAGCTGAAGACCGAGGCTCCTGCTGCGCAGAATCCTCCTTCTCCACGGCTTCCGTCGTTCTCCTTCCGCTGAGCTCCTGCCTGTTCTGAGCTGTGCTCTTCCTATGGATCCTCCACGGAGTCCTCTGCCTCCCCTGCTGACTACCAGCACATCCGCCCTGTGACATTCGGTTAGGTCTCTAGGGCCGTCCACTTCCCTGTGCACAGTGAGAGTGTTTGCCGGGGGAGACTCACCCTCGGGCAGATCCTGGGATTTATAGCTAAATAGCGAATTCGACTGGTGACAGTTACGCTCAGCCCTGACAGCGGGGATTGCTGCTGCTGAGCCCTGAGCTGCCATCAGAATCTCCCAGCCTGGAGCTTGCGGCACTGTACACAGGCACAGCCAAGCGCACCGGTGTCACACCAGCATTTCTTGTTTGGTAAAATTCGTGTTTCAATTTCTTTTTCTTGGTTGAATCATATGCAGTCAGAACTTTGGCAACTTCTGTTCAAAATGAGCAGAAAGTTTTGTAAAATTGCCATTTGGCATTTTGGCGCTATCCCTGCAGCTTTGAGATGCATCAACTCTCACTGCTTTGGTATTTCTTCTCTTTGTTCAAAGGATTTGACCATTTCTCCTTGCTTCAATTGCACTTCTTACTGTGTGCTGGGCGATCCTTTGTCATGTGCTGCAGGAACAAAAGGCACCACAGCTCCATCCACTGTGGGTCTACCCCTTTCCTAGGACCAGCAAAGACCCGGCAGGCAGCTGCTCTGCAAGAAAATGCGGCCTGGCCTGGCCTGGCCTGGCGGTGAGCCCCTAATGCGGAAACACACCACAGCAACACAAATCCGGGCCTGGCGGCCTGTCTCTGTGTATTTCTGCATCCAAAATAGCTTCATTTCAATGCTAAACTACAGGGAGCATTTCCTGAAGACATGTGAAAGGATGATTCTGAGCAATACTTGTGATCAGAAGTGAAGGAGTGAAAATATGAGCCGTAATCAAGTTTACACTCTGATGGACCCATTACAGTCGCCCCCTGTAGTGGAAAGACGCTGGGGGATCCTGAAACAGATTCCTGGCCCAGAGACTTCAGTGTTGAAGTAGGAAAAAAAAAAGCATTTTAAAATTTTTGAAAAGCACTAAAGACTTATGGGATACACATGGAATTACAGGAGAATTTCAGACTCAAACACTGACCATCAACCCATAACAAAAGAAAAGGCCAAAGGACGATAAATGGACAATTAATTAGAAACCAAAAACAATAGCATCATTTTAAGCAATTTTGTATTATAATTTTTTCTGGATCTTCTGGATATAGAGTAAGATCATCTACAAAAACGTTCTCTCTCTCGCTCGCTCGTGTTTATGACTGTCCTTTACCTTGGTCTGGTCCGATTTCGTTTGTTCTGCTGCTGATTTGGGTTTGAGATGCGTACTTTTTAACCATGCTGTCTCCTATTTTATTTAGAGTTTTCAGAAAAACCTGGCTGTAGGATTGAATCAAATGTCCTTCTGGCTCTGTCCATTGGATGACCACATAGTTCTTCCTTGTGACCTGGCCCTGTAGCTCATACTTACCTGATACAGCAACGCCTTTGTGCCCACAGGTGCAGCGGCCTTCGTGGCTTCTTATCAATGCAGCACAGCACAGCTGGACACACAGCATCAGCAGCATCTACCTTACACACGCAGTGGGGCCCGATGCCACATGGAGCTCTGGGCTCTCACATTTCCTAAACATCAACCCAAACTCCCACAGACAGTAGTGCTGCTTGGTAACTAACAAAGCTGCAGTGGTAGAAACAGCAGGTCTGAGAGGGATGCTGGCAGAGCAAAAGCACAACCCGTAAAGAGATCTAGACAAACGTGACAATAGAAACAACTATTTGAATCAGCGAGGAAGGGATGGAGTGAATTCCAATTTACCTTCCAGGAAGTAACATTTTGCATGGCTGGGTGGCCTTCATGTGCATCTTGTGATCTATGTCCTGTGGTGACATGGCTGGAGGTGACAAGAAGGGGTCCCCGAGGCTGGGAGACAGGGAGAGAGAGACAGACAAGGCAGTGTCCT
Organism: Hydrochoerus hydrochaeris; assembly: GCA_004027455.1. Lineage (NCBI taxonomy): Eukaryota > Metazoa > Chordata > Mammalia > Rodentia > Hydrochaeridae > Hydrochoerus > Hydrochoerus hydrochaeris. The sequence goes on along the minus strand of PVLA01009354.1, from coordinate 72,260 downwards.
CAGTCACGAGTGATAGGCCTTCATCTCCTTTTGGGTGCATCTGCTGGGGAGACATTTTGACAACATAATATAATAACATTGCTTTCTTTTCTCATGGGAAGCAGAAGGAATTTCTAGATCATGACCGTTTGTCAGTTGTCTCAAGCAATTACTTGAGTTCCTTTCCAGATGATAAATTATGTGTTTTTGACAAGGGATTAAAATACATGATACCTGAAAAATCCTTCTGAAACTTTCTTTGGCCAAAAAGCTTGCTGTGTTCTGGTGTTTCCATTGACAGTGAAACATCCTGAGCTTTCCCGGCTCCAAATGACAGGGAACTGTGTCTGGACATCTTCATTACTTTAGTCAAAATTCATTGATTAAAAACATGTCAGAATGTTCCTGCTGATGGCAAGACTGTGCCAGAGCTGACAGACTCTTCTCTCTGTTATTCGTCCCCAAAGATCAAGCGAATCGTTCCAGTTCTGGGGCCCTGAGCTGGCCAGGCACTTGGCCCCGTAGCAGCAGAGGGAAAGGAATGTCTGCTCGGTTCCTGGCCCTGGGGAGGAAGCGCTCTTTGGGATGTGGTTTCGCCTCGGGACCTGGAGCTTTCACGTTCTTATCACTGAAGGGAAGACAACCAAGGGAAGGTTCGCCCCGTGGGCAGGAGGCATGGCTTATTTTGGAAGAACCGGGCATGCTCTGAAGGGGAGAGACAGAGCCAGCCCTGTGGCGGTGCCCTGCGGAGCCCACAGTCCAGCGCGAGGTGGGCCTGGCTGAGCAGGGGTGGCTGGAGCAGTCGGGCAGGGCTGCAGCCCGGTGCAGTGAGGAGGCAGGCCACCCAGTGCCGTGTCACGCCCAGGGCTGGCGGGATGAACCAGGCCGCCTCAGGAGTCCTGTCCCTCCTGGACGCCCCCTTGTGTCTTCAGAGGCCTTAGGTGGCAGCTCTACTGTGTTGGCGCTAGCCACAGATGTTTGCCCTGATGGTGGATTCCAATGGGAGCACATTGCCTGTAGAAATCACAGGCTATGGGAAACCCGTTTAAATTCTAAGTGACAAAAGAGGGATCTGGTTAGAAGATGGGGTGCACCAGTCCATCCAGGGACACCTGCAGGGACAGCCTGGGGGCTGCCCACCTCCCCCACTCCCTCCCCAGCCCCCAGCTGCCCCTCCTCTCCCCTGGGTCACCCAAAGCCACACCTCTCTTGCGGTTTCCTCAGATACACCACTCGCCAGCCCCAGGCCCGCCTTCCTTGCCCTTGACTGACCTACTTCCTGCAGCTCAGAGAGAGGGTGTTTTCAGAAAGCACATTGATGACACAGCTGCCACGTCCCTGCCCAGCACCTGCGTCCCTGCCTGTCCTCTCCCTGGGCTGCCACGGTGGCTGCTTACCTTCCCGGCTGGTCCAGTTCCAGCTGCCTCAGACCCTTTCTATCCCGGTTCCCCTGACCGACGATGTTTGCCTGGACTCGCCCATCGCTGCTGGGCTTTCACGCCTTCTCCGGGAGGGCTGCTTGGGGCACCCTCGCTGACGCAGCCCACGGTTCCCCGTGCCGCTTTCTTCTCCCAATGCCACAGGCTCACCAAATCTGCGTTAGTGCTCAGTTTGCTGGGATGTGGCGCTGTGCCAGTCACAATGACTACTGGACCCGATGTCCTTAGCTGCCTGTAGTCTAAAGCAGAGTCTGTTCAATGAGTGAAAGACAGCCTCTGCTGAGTGACTTGCCCAGCCTTGATGCGGGTCAAGGTCCCGGCCCAGAGCGTGCTCGAGGCAGGAAACCCTGCTGATATATCTCGGCCAGGAGTGAAGGGTGGACTTCGAATTGTCCCTCGATGCTGAGCAGAGGTGGATGGGAGGACCTGGTTCTCAGCTTGGTGGCCCAGCAGGGTTCTCCTGCTGAACCCACAGGTTAGAGACAGTATCTGGGGGGGTCACTGAGGTGCCGGGGACCTGGCCTTAGAGCATGGCGGGCCTGTTCCCTGTCCTCCAATGGCTGCCTGACTTGCAGCTCCAGGCCAGGTGAGGGAGATGGAGAGACGCGATCTGTGCCCCGGAACCCCATGTCCTCCTTCCGTCTTCTCACGGCTGCACAGCTCTTTGAAGAACGCTGGAAGTACATGTTGGCCCAGCTGCAGGGGTGCAGGAGCCGGGTGCCTCAAGAGGTCAGCAGATGACTCCAGACCCTGCCAGTGTCCTTCCCTTCACTTTCGAACGAAGGGCTCACAATGTGACTGTCCCCGGATTCCGCCCATTCGGTGGCTATTTCCTCCTGCTAGAAAATGATGTTTCATTGTTAAAATCCATCCTGGCGCGAGATGACATTTACAGGAGAAAAAGCAGCTGTTTCTCAGAATGGAGCCGTCATCTTCCTGACAGGCGTGTTTGCCCAGCACTTGAGGAGGACCACGGCGTTTAGGCAGGTAGGGGAGGCGTCAGAGGGCACAGATGCTGACTGGCACCTTGCAAATCGATGAGACAAGGCCATGCCACACGGGAATGCAAGAGGTCACCCTGAGTTCCCATTCGGCTGTGCCCACAGCCTTTTCTGCTGGCTGTTAAATCTCACCCCGGGGCCAGACAAACGAGCCTGTTGAACCTGTCTGATCTGTTTCCTTGTCAAACACTCAATTTGGTTGAACTGCAAACAAGAGTGAAGTCGGAAGTCAAGTGAGGCGAAGGAGAGAGACAGGCAAGCGGCCTGGGCCAGGCTCAGAGGGACTCAAGGCCACAGCGGGGCCAGCGACACTGGCCTCACTGATCTGACTGTTTCACCGCGGAGTTCGGAGATGCGATGTCCTCTCAGCGCGGCAAGAGGGCGAGGGGCGGAGCAGCTCTAGATTTGTTTTAGGACGTTAAATTTCCAAGGTCACTAATACAATAGCAGAAATCGAGTGTGTATCTTTCAGACCAATGGATGATTCAAAGTGAAATGAGAAAAACAAGTCCAATGCTCGCAAACAGAGGTAAATTTAAAACTAACTAACTAAATAAGAAAATGACCAAACCAATATTAAAGAGGAAGAATAAGTGAAAAATACAAGCCAAGGCAATAAAAATAAAAATGTAGGCAGCTAATAGAGGTATATGGCTGAAACCCTCCCCTGAAAGTATTACAGGAAAAATAAAAACAAAATCCTGAAATGAACTGTCCAGCAACAATAACACAGAGCGATGCCTTCTGAGGCAAAAGGGTTTTAAAGACAGGACATAAAAAGGGTAGTTACTAAACTACAAAAGCTTTCAGTATTTAAAAAGATGCAAAAATTGTAACCTTCTGTATCCTTCCTAACAGGGTTTATATTTAAACAAAAAATTTATCAAAACAATAAGAAGAAATTGAAAAAAACATAAATATTAACACCTTTAATGTTTTTCTCAGTAACTGGTAGATAAAAGAACCAAACAATAAGTGAATATAACATGACTTGAGTAACGTAGGCATCGGTGTTGGATGTGGGCATATCTAGGGTACACACTAAACAAACGGAAACTACAGAATACTGCTAATTACACACATGTAAAATTTAGTAGCCATAATTCTTAAAATGTGACAAAACAAGCCTCAACACCTTTCATAGAATCTGTCATTTCATGTTGCTTTTCTGCTTATTAATTAGAAATTCATAAGAAACTCACCCCATCCTAACTTTGTAAATAAAAAATGCACATTATAAATATGCACATATCCAATTTTTAAAAAGCATTAAAATTAGAAAATACAAAACCAATCAATTAAAAACCTTGCATGTGTGATACAAGGAAAGAATGGCTGTTTGAATAAAATTTACATCATTAAAGACAGGACATAAATGATTTAACCAAACATTTAACTTTAGAAATTAGAAAAAGAAGAAAGTTGAAAGAAGTTTAAAGAGTGCATTAATATTTAAAAATTGAATTAAAAGGTAAATGCACGGTGGAATCCTACAAACCACCGATTTGCTGTACAGAGGAACAGGCTGACCCGGTGGCAGGACTGACCGAAGTGCGGAGGGTGGCGCAGCTCCTGCCTGGCAATGGTGAGGTCCTGAGTGCGATTCCCAGCACCAAAAAAAGTTTAGGGGAGGTGAAGTCAAACGCCCCAGGAATGAACAGTAGGGCATAGCTTCCGGCGCAGTAGAAATGAGTCCTGGATCTCCCTTGCAGAGGAAAGGAGAAAAATCCCCAAACAAGTCCCTTGGCCCTACAATTAGGCCGGAAGTGCCTCCGAAACCCGTGTGCTATGGAGGGCTGGTGGCCGTGAGGGTGCACTGGAAGGTGGCAGACCCTTGAGTTAGGGGCGCCGTGGCAGGAAGTGAGGTACTGGAATGAGGACCCTGCGGCAGGGGCTGGAGCTCTGCTCTCTTCCCCTCGCCCCTGCCCTTGCCAGCCCATCCTCAGTGGTTTTGCTCCCCCAGCGTGCCCGCCGGGCTATGCTGTCAATGGCCTGGGGCACAGGGGACAAGCACGGACCGAACGCTGAAAAGTAGGAGCCTTGGAAAACTTTATTTTTTTTATTTAAAGAAAGAAAGAAAAGAAAAGAAAAGAAATAGGAAAAAAGAAAAAAGGTAGAATACTAGAGAATTTTAAAAAATTAACATAAAATCGCTAGTCGATATTTTACATATTGTCATCCTAAAAATAGTTTTTAAAATTACAAAATCAAAGCATAAAAAGTGGCTGGACACTCAAACATTGACAGTGCAAACCCTTCTGTTCAATGATCTAACAGAAATTTAGTAATATGGTCATCTGGCTCACACACTGTACACACCGTTATACCTTAGAGCACTTTCCTTTCCTTTCACTTTTACAGTATCTATTATACTTTTTGGATCTTATTACTCTGTCAGTTTTTATTATTTTTTATACCAGAGAGACAATGTGATACTTACTAATGTGAGTCTTGTTTATTTCACTAATGAGTTGCCACTATTTACCTCTAAAGACCTCAAGATCATCCTTTTATAGCTGAGTAGTATTCCATTGTATAAAAATACCATTTTTTTCATCCACTCTGCAGTTGATGGGCATTTTGGTTGTTTCCAAGGTTTAGCTATCACAAATTGTGCTGCTATGAACATGGGTGCACATATATCACTGAGACATGACTTTTTCAATTTTTCTGGGAAAATACCCAGGAGGGTAATAGCTGAATTGAATGGAATTTCCAATCCTAGCTTTTTGAGGAATCTCCACACTGACTTCCATGGTGGTTGTACCAGTCTACACTCCCACCAGCAGTAGAGAAATGTTCCCTTTTCCCCACATCCTTGCCAACATTTGTTATCAGTTAATTTCTTGATGGCGGCCATTCTTTCCCGGGTGAGATCAAATCTCAGTGCCGTTTTAATTTGCATTTCTCGAATGACCAGTGATGGTGCACATTTCTTCATGTGTTTATTTGCCATTTGTATATCTTCATCTGAGAACTGTGCATTCATCTCCAATGCCCGTTTTTGGGAAGGGTCTTTGAATTTGGGGGGCTTGATGTTTTTCAATTCTTTATATGTTCTGGATGTAAGTCCTTTGTCTGAGGGATTGTTGGCTAAAATTCTTTCCCATTCTGTGGGTTTCCTTTTCTCCTTGTTGGTGATTTCTTTTGAGGTGCAAAAACTTTTTAGTAATATGAGATCCCAGTTGTTGATTCTTTGAAGTATTTCCCATGTGGTTTGCATTTTATTCATGAATTCTCTGCCTACTCCTGTGTCTCCAAGATTTCTACCTATCTTGTTCTCCAGTAGATTTAGTGTTTCTGTTTTACTATTTAGACCCTTGATCCATTTTGACTTTGGTTTAGTGTATGATGATAGGCGTGGGTCTAGTTTTAGTCTTCAGTATGTGGAAAGCCAATTTTTCCAACACCATTTATTAAAGAGGCTATCTTTTTTCCAGTGAACATGTTTAGCCCCTTTGTCAAATATAAGGTGGCTGAGTGTCTTTGTAGTAATGTTTGCATCTTCTAATCTGTTTCATTGATCCTCAGGTCTATTTCTTTGCCAATAGCATGCTGATTTTATTGCTGTGGCTTTGTAGAGTAGTTTGAAGTCAGGAATTGAGATGTCTCCTGTCTTGCCTTTGTTGCCCAGAATCACCTTATATTCTAGGCTTCTTCTGTTTCCAAATGAATTTTAGGAATATTTTCTCTAGATCTGTAAGGTATGTTAATGGTATTTTGATTGAGATTGCATTGAATCTGTATAACAGTTTTGGGAGTATGGCCATTTTCACAATGTTGGTTATTCCTAACCAAGAGCAAGGAATATCCGTCCATTTTCTAATATCCTATTCAATCTCCTTTTATAAAGTAGTATAGTATTCAGCTATAGGTCTTTTACATTCTTGGTTAGATTGATTCCTAAGTATTTCATTTTTTAAGATGTTATTGTGAAAGGCGATATTTCCATAATTTCTCTCTCAGGGAATTTTCTGTTTGTGTACAGGAATGCTACTGATTTTTCAGTGTTGACTTTGTATCCAGCTAAGCTGCTGAATTTGTTTATTACCTCTAGTAGTCTTTTAATGGAGTTTTTGGGGTCTTCTATGTAAAGTATCATGTCATCTGCAAATAATGATAATTTAACTTCTTTTCCTATTTTTGTTCCTTTTATTTCTCCCTCTTTTCTGATTGTTCTGGCTAATATTTCTAGAACTATGTTGAAAAGGAGTGGTGATAGTGGACATCCTTGTCTTGTTCCTGATTTTAGAGTGAAGGCTTTCAGTTTTTGTCCATTTAGTATAATGCTGCCTGTTGGATTATCATAAATGGCCTTTATGAGATTGAGGTACATACTATCTATTCTGAGTTTCTGTAGAGTTTTTATCATGAACAGATGTTGGACTTTATCAAAAGCTCTTTCTGCGTCTATTGAGATGATTATGTGATTTTTATTTTTGGCTCTGTTGATGTGGTGTACCACATTTATTGATTTTCATATGTTGAACCATCCCTGCATTCCTAGAATAAATCCCACTTGGTCATGGCGTATAATCTTCTTGATGATTTGCTGCATTCTATTTGCCAATTTTTTACTGAGAATCTTTGCATCAATGTTCATTAGTGAGATTGGCCTATAGTTCTCCTTTTAGGTTATGTGTTTCTCTGGTTTTGGTATCAGAGTGATACTTGCCTCCAGGAATGAGTTAGGGAGGACTGCTTCTCTTTCAATTTCACTGAAGAGTTTAAGGAGTATTGGTGTTAAATCTTTTCTAAATTTCTTATAGAATTCAGCCATGAATCCATCAGGACCTGGGCTTTTCTTTGTTAGTAAGTTTTTAATCACATTTTTTATTTCAGTAGCTGATATTTGGTTATTCAAAATTGTTATATCTTCTTGATTGAGCTTTGGTAGTTCATATATTTCTAGAAATCTGTCCATTTCCTCTGTGTTTTCCACCCTATGTGAGTAGAGAGTTTCAAAGTAGGTGCTCATGATCTTTTGAATTTCCATGGGATCTGTGTAATTTCCCTCTTTTTAGTCCTTATTGAGTGGATTTGAGTTTTTTATTTCTTTTTCTTGATAAGGTTGGCTAGAGGTTTATCAATTTTGTTTATTCTCCCAAAAAACCAGCTCTTCGATTCATTAATTCTTTGTATATTTTTTAGTTTCAATTGCAATAATTTCTACTCTAATCTTTACAGTTTCCTCTCTTCTATGTGCTTTGAGTTTGACTTACTCTTCCTTTTCTAGAAGCCTGAGATGTAGCATTAGGTTATTTATTTGTGCTCATTCCATTTTCTTGATGTGACTGTTTATTGCTATATATTTCCCTCTTAGGACTGCTTTCATTGCGCCCCATAGGTTACGTATGTTGTATCTGCATTTTCATTGTGTTGTAGGTATTGCTTTATTTCTTCTTTAATTTCATCTGTAACCTACTGGTTGTTCAGAAGGAATAATTTCCATTTATTTATGCAGGTTTTGCAGTTTTCTTGCCAATGATTTCCAATTTTATTGCTCTACGGTCAGATATTATGCATGGGATAATTTATCTCACTTTGCATTTACTTAAGAATATTTTATGAGTTAATACATGATCTATTTTGGGGAATGTCCCATGTGTAGCAGAGAAGAACGTATATTCTGATGTGGTTGGGTGGAACACCCTGTAGACATTCACTAAGTCCATTCACTCACAGGTCTGATTCAGTTTTGTTATTTCTTTGCTGATATTTGTCTAGTTGATCTATCTCTTTGTGATAGTGGGATGTTAAGGTCTCATATTACAATTGTGTTCTTGTGTATTTGGTTTTTCATGTCCATTAATATTTGTCTTATATAGTTGGGCGCTGCTGTATTTGTTGCATATATATTTATAATTGTTAGTTCTTCCTCTTGTAGTTTTCCACTTACAAGTATGTAGTAGCCTTCTTTATCTCTTTTAATCATTTTAGGTTTGAAGTTCACTTTGTCTGCAAACAGAATAGCTACCCCTGCTGTTTTCTGGGTTCCTGTTGCATGGAATACTGTTTTCCATCCTTTGACTTTTAATCTATGAATTTCTTTTTGAGTCAGATGTGTTTCTTGTACACAGCATATTGTGGGATCCTGTTTCTTGATTCATTCTGTCAACCTGTTTCTTTTGATAGGTGAATTGAGCCCATTTACATTTATGGATATCACTGATATGTACTGGTTTGACTTGGCCATGTTGTGTTCCTGTTGTTGGTTTCCTGCTTTTCTCCCTTGTTTAATTTCTTGTTCAGCCTGGTGGTTTCTTTCTGTTGTTGCTCTGGAGATTGTGGTCATTTTTATCTCTATCTAGCATGTCTTTCAGTACTTTTTCTAGGGTTGGATTGGTAGACATGAATTTCTTCAGTTGTTCTTTGTCATGGAAGTATCTTGTTTCTCCATTAACTTTGAAAGACAGTTTTGCTGGGTACATCAGTCTGGGTTAAAAGTTGTTTTCTTTTAGGGTTTGAAATACTTCACTCCAACCTCATCTTAACCTGAAGGTTTGTGCTTAAGAGTCTGCTGTGATTCTAATGGGCTTACCTTGATAGATGAGTTGTGTCTTTTCTCTAACAGCTTTTAGGATTCTGTTTTTATGCTGTCTGTCTGGGATCTTAATTATTATATTCCTTGGTGTAGATTTATGTTGGTTGTGACTGTTTGGCATTCTATATGCCTCACTTATTTGTATATCAGATTTTTTCCCCCATGTTTAGGAAATTTTCTGCTATTACTTCTGTGAATAGTTTACCTATGTCATTTGCGTTGACTCCAGCTTCCTCACTGATGCCTATTATTCTTATATTGTTTCTCTTGGCATCATCTTGAAGCTGCTTTTTTGTTTTTATAAGTTCTACCCTTTCATAATTGCTATCTGTGATCCTGTTCTCAAGGTCTGAAATTCTATCCTCAGCTTCATTTAAACAGTTTTGCCAGCTCTAAATAGAATTTTTTGTTTCTTGTATTTCTCTTTGAATTTTTTTCATGGATTCTGCTTGTTTTCTACATTGTTCATTCAAAGTTTCTATCAATCCCATGCTCCCATGCTTTCATTTTGCTTTTCTGTTTTGTCATTTTCACCCTCTGGGCCAATATCTGGTTATTCAATCCCAATAGTCACAACTGTTGGCAGTGTGTCTCCTAGGGTTCTACTGTGTGGTTGATGTCTGTCTGATTTTTGGGTACATAGTGACTGGAACCTGCAAGGGGCCACTGAGTCTCCTGTCAAACCACACGGCCAATTCACTGCAGTTCAAAGTTCAACTGTGGTGCAACGCTGTTGGTCAGGGCTGAGGCCTTGTCCACCACACTGGCGCTGAGGAACGCTGGTGCCTCCCCACACCCCAGGCTGCCCCTACTGTGCCATGAGCCAACAGGAAATGCTTCAAATGTTGGGGCATCATATAAGCATAAGGTGTGGCACAGACCCCCTGATGGCAGTTTAGGAGGAGCTCCAGTGACCATGAGGCAGGACGGGCACCAGGATTCCTGAGTCTTGTGTCACAGAGCCGTGGGGAGGAGGGAGAGTCCCTGTGGGGTGGTGGCGTTCCCCTTTCCAGGGGTGCTTTGCACGGTGATGTTGGCGGTGGATAAGGCCATTTGCCTCTAAAGCACGGAGTCTCCTCAAACACTTGCTTTGCCAGCTAGCGTCTTACTGCAGTATGATTCTGTGAACTTATGCATCAGCCGTAGCCACACTGTCCTGCTGGGAACCCTGCTTTGAGGTTGGCTGTGGATTTCACTTGAGTTTTGATAAGCACATTGCTATAGATTCACTGTCCTCTTTTCCTTGGTGGAAATTTCTAGAACAAGTACCGCTCCAATCTTTAGGGTTCATTCAACCAACTTTCTAGAACCTTCTCAGTGACTCTTCCAGGATGTTTGGTTATTCAAAGAGACTTGTTTCTGTGACTAGAAGCACAAACAAGGATTTTTCAACCATATTTTCTTTACTGTATTGGACACACATTAAATATTCATTCTAAAAATCTAGAAATTCTTAACAAAGCAAAAAGAAGACAATATACAACTCACTTAATACTACACCCACAGATAAATAGCTACTATTCATTGTTTCTAAATTTCTTTCCAGTTTTTTCCTGGACCATACGTGTGTACGTGTGATACCACATGTATTTTATTCACACTTAATGGGCTTTTGTGGATTTTTCTTATTATGAAAGTATTATATTATTACAGAAAAGTTAGAAATAATTCAAGTTAAAAGAAAACAAAGCTAACTCATAATCTTATGTCTAGAGAAATTGACCAGCTAATTTTTATTGAATTTTTCCTATCTTTTCTTATGACTATATATAGCTTTTGTTAGAAATTAACTTTTACCTCTTTTTCTTATTATGAAAAAAGAGAAAATTATACATAATCCTACACCCAAAGGTGACAGTATAATGCTGATGCATATTCCTATAGGGTTGAGATTGGGCCTCTTTATGCCATATAGATTGCTTTGTAATCTCCGTTTTTAAAACTCGATACATATAGTGACTGTGTTCCTGTCTCATTAGGGACTTTCATACAGCATAAAGGTTAACAGTGCAAAGTGTCGTGTTGAATTAGTTTACCTTGAATTAACTGAACCAGTTTCCTTCTTGGATGGGGGCTTAGGGTGTCCCCAGTTTCTCAGGATTCTGCAGAGCGATGTTGCTTTGGGTTCTCACCAATTTATCTGGCTATGAAGTGAATTTACATTTTCCAGTGGCTCCGGCATCAAGCACCTTTGCACAGACCAATTTTCTACGTGGGCTGAGAATTTAGCTCAGCGGCACAAGCGCCTCCCTGGCGAGTGTGAGGTCTTGAGTTTGAGCCTTGGTACCGGGGCAGGGGGAAGAAAAGAAAAGAAACTTTGGGCATAAGTCCTTTACCAGACGTTTAATTGTTATGGTATTTTCTGTCTGTGGTTTGCCTCGCTTTAAATTTTTGTCTTATGGGAAATTTGAAACTTGAATGAAAGAATACTTAGCTAAGGGACCTTCAGGTGCCAACTACCCGAGTCCAAGAGTTACAAACAGGACATTTTTAAACTGCAGCCTCCGTGACCAGCTTAGCGGTTGGGAGCCTGTCGTCCTCGTTAAACACCACTCAGCAGGAAGAGGTGCACATTCACGACATTTCCTCCTCCGCACGGACGAGTGGGCAGGACCGAGCCCAGCAAAGACACATGAGCCCTTCCAAGGGGCTGCGGTCCTGAAGCTTCGGAGAGACAGAGCTCGCGCTGGCAATGACTGAGGCCCGGAGGGAGTGGCGGGAACTCTCCCACGTAAGTTTCACTCAGAGAAAGCTTAAAGTTGGGTTAAAATAGACTAGTCGCCAGGATTTGAGAAATGTTTATGCAGAACAGTGCCACAAATTACTTTAAAGCCTGGGCTTTCTTTGTGAGCATAGTGCATGTGAAGACCCTCAGCCTGGAGCGGGGGAGCCCCGCGCCTGCACTCGGGTTTTAGCAGTTAGCAGTGTGTGCCCCAAGAAGGAGAAGCACAGGTCAGGGGAGCCTCGGGCTGACACAAAGCACCAGTGCATTCGATAGAAAATGAGGAACTGAATGAGATGAGGAAAGGAGACACAAAATAGAGCGTATTTGCCCATTTTGATGCCATTACTATAATTAACACCCTGATTTCCAAGGCTTTGCGATCATGAAATTCACCAGTGTTGGTCCTCTGACTTATTTTTCCTCAGGTTGCTTTGTCTATTCTAGGTATTTTGTATCTTCATATGCATATGAGAAATATTTTTTAAAATTTCTCCAGAAGTCTGCTAGGTCTGGTGTGGTGGCTCATACTTGTAATCCCAGCACTCAGGAGGCCGAGGCAGGAGGATCACTGCACCTTTGAGGCCAGCCTGGGCTACAATGTGAGTTCAGCTTGAACTGCACAGTGAGACCCTGTCTCAAAAAGACAAACAACAACAACAACAAAAGGCTGCTAGGGTTTGACTGGGGTTGTGTTGTAGCTACAGATTAATTTGGAGAAAGCTTACATCTTTGTAACATTAAGTCTTCAGACCTGTAAGTATAGAATGATATGTCTTTCCATTTATACAGCTTTTTAATTCCTCCTAATAATTTTATAGGTTAAAGTATCATTTTTGTGTATCTTTTATCACATGTATACATAAGTACCCACTTTTTATTTTGTTAAAGTTTTTGTGACTACATTGGAATTGAATTGATGTTTATATATTGATTTCATGTCTGCAACCTTGCAAAACTTGTATGTTACTAATTGTAGATTTCTGTTTTTAGATTACATGGGATTTACTCCATATATTTCTACATCATCTGCAAATAATTTAACCTTTTATGCTATGCCTCCTCAACAGTACCACACAGCACAGAGTCTAGAAACCCCAAATAGTGTTATTTTCCTCCATGTCTAGCCCTTGGGTTGTTGTCACATGATCTGTTCTTAAGTATGTTATAAACCAGCCACTATACAGTCAATTTTCCCTTTAAGCGTTCGGTTCCCCTGGAAATGATTACTGGGTGAGTCCTGCATGTTCACGGGCACTACTGCTGCTGCCCTGCTCCCGCCCCTCAGCGCAGCTGCAGACACTGCCCTTCCCTAGTACCGGACGCATCTCTGAGCAGTTCTTGTGGAGAGATTTTGCTGGAAATGTATTTTTTTATGTATTCTATGCCTGAAATAGTGCCTACCTTCAATTTTGAAATAGATTTTTGCCTGGTACCAAGTCTAGTTTGACAGCTTTGTTCCTCTTATTTTTCTTAAATGTTGCTTACTCCCTTTTCCTGCATTATTTCTGACAAAAGACTTCAGTCACCGTCCTTTTTGTTCTCTGCCTGTATATTTTCAGGCGGACTGGTTTGGAGTTTCTCACTTTATCATTGGTTTTAAGTAATTTAGCTAAAGTTTTCTGCTGTGTATTTTTTTCATATTTCTTTGTAAGAAATTGGTAAGAGGTTTATCTTTATCAAGTTTTAAAAATGTGTGTGTTTACAGTTTTCATCAAATTTGAAAGTTATCCTTTTCTGTTATCCTATTATTTCACAGATTACTCACCTTATCTTTTTCATAGATTCACCTCACACATTTACTTAGCTGTCAAAATCACCCTGACTGCATGGGTGCTCTGTTTACGCTGTTTCAGTGCTTTTTCTGTGTGTGTTTAATTTGGGGGGTAAGAATCCCTGTCTTCCAGTTCCCTAGATTCCTTTTCATAACATCCAATCTGCTATTATTTTCATCCATTGTACTTTTCCTCTCAGACACAGGATTTTTCATCTGTCAAATGGTTTTATGGGTCTTTTGTGTATCTTTGTATCTCCAACTCACATGTTCAATCTTTTTCTAGCTTCTGGGAATTTGGGATAAATTACAGAACCTGGTTTAATATCTCCATTTCCCAATTCTATTATCTGTGTCATTCCCGGGACATTTCCAATGATTGATTTTTCTCTTTATTATTGATAGTATTTTCTTGTTTCTTTGTATGCCTGCTAATTTGTTTGGAATGATAAATATTTTTATTTATTTATTTATTTATTTAGTCTTTTTGAGACAGGGTCTTGCTATGCAGTTCAGGCTGGCCTTGGGCTCACTTTGTAGCCCAGGCTGGTCTCGAACTTGCAACGATCCTCCTGCCTCAGCCTCCTGAGTACTGGGATTACAGAGGTGGCCATCAGGCCCGGCTAACTTTCTTCTGGGTTGTGGTTGTCATTTGCACCCAGTCTGAATTTGTCTTTAAGCTTTGGTCAGCTGGCCGGCCGCTGTGTCCAGGCCAGCTCTGCGTAGCTGGCACTCTCAGCAGCTCGCCTTGGAGAATGACAGCCTCCACTCTACCCTTCCTGGCAGGTCCCGTGCCAGATCTTCCTGACCTAGGACACTGCCCTTCCTCACTGCTCCGGGGGTGGGCGGCTCCGGGTGCCCGACTCTGAGGGAGTCAGCCGAAGTCCCCAGGAGCACCCTGTGCAGGGCTGGGCTGTCCCACAGGCCACGCTCCCTGCTTGTCTGGGCTCTGTCATGGTCCCGGAGGGCCCAGCTCTGGTGTGTGTCCGGGCAGCTTGACCTCGGTCTCACTGTCCTGGGCCGTCTCTAGTAGAAAGCCGAGGTGGCCTTCTCCTGGTCCCCCTCTCACTTGGTGGCCACCTGGGTTATGTTAAAATGAATTAACCCTCAGGGCGTTGCCGTACTTTGAATCCCCGCCTGGCAAACTGCAGCTTAACCCTGTGTGGCCGCACTGCACTTGTCCCGTCTCTCCCTGGGATTACGTCCCACAGAGCTCTCGTACTAAAAACACCACGTCAGAAACGCGTGCGGATCCTGGGACTTAGTGACAAAGCACGCTGTGGCGTGTGGCGTCCGCCTCTGGGATCAGGGAGCTCTCAGCGCCTGCTGGCTGCGGCTGCCCAGCTCCATGGGTGACCTCTCACTGGGCAAAGGTCAAAAGTGGAACCTCCAGAGCTGGGGCTCGGCTTTCCTGAACTTGCGTCACTGTGTAGGGTAACAAGTTCACACTCAAGCCCTTACAAGTTGGGAAGTGTCTGTACCTCTCGCCAAGTCACGGGCGTCCGTCAGTCACCGAGACTCAGCCTCCCACCAGCCGCAGGCAGACCACACTGTCCACAGAGGCGGGCGTGGAGATGTCACCAGCCCAGCCGTCTCCTGAAGCACTGTCTGCGTGGGCTCAGAGCGCTGCTCCACTGGGGATTGGGTTTTTGTTCCGGGAACCTCTGTCAAGTCGAATTTATCCGAAGTGTTTGTTTTCAATAATGATCACTGTCTTTTGGTATCTGACATCTAACATTCGGAATGAGACAGTTTCACAAACTGTTTCTCTTTTTGACTTCTTCCCGTCGCAGGGATAAGTCCACTTTCTGTGCTTCCTCCCCCTGAGGCACCCAGATGAGTTTTGTCCTAGAAGTTTCTGGGGGTTTCTAAGTTGTGGGTCCAGGGCCAGGGTGCCTGCGATATCGACGGGGCAGCTGGATCATTAGTGTTGGTGTGTGGTCAGCGATGCTGCCTCAGCCCCCCCAGCTTCGAGGTGGACAAGATCAGCCAGGGCTGGGCAGGCTGGCGGTGGACAGGTGAGGACCCAGGGCCTTATACTCAGTGCAAGAAGCTGGTGCTTCAGAAGTATTCGGGAGACCGGAGGCAGATTCCTGGACTTCTCGAGCTGATGATAGCGACCGGCCTGGTGTCATCAGGCAGGGTCCTGCTTAGCATTTCAGTTTTACACGGTGAGAATAATAATCACGGGTGCAGATGAGGCTTCACCTCGCGGTCTGTGGCACAGCTCCAGTCCGTGTGGGTGATAAACCGGAGGCCGGGTCTGTTTCCCCCAGTTGTGGAGGAGAAAGAGGAGGCCGTGCCAGGATGGCTGCAGGAGACGCCAGGTCCCATCTGCTTTCCCAGGCCTCCTTGGGCCCACGGGCAGCAGAGTCAGGACGATCCCCTTGGCCTGGCTCGCTGTGGGGACACACAGGCTCCTGGGGGCACCGCCAGTGTGCAGACCCCAGGGTTCAGATCGGGAGTTGGACAGAAACCTCACCATAAGCAGCATGAAATAAAAGATTTCAGCCAGGAGAGAAGGCAGCCGAGGAGCACTGAGGCAACAGGACCAAGGGCAGAGGGCAGCCCGCTGCTCGGTGGAGAGAAAGGGGCATTTGGACGGAAGGCGGGAGGCGAGGCAGGAATGGGAAGGGGGCAGGGAGGTGTCCAGGTCATGTGAAGGACACCCAGCTCACTCTCCTCGTGTCATCAAGAGCGCTGCCACCCCCTACCCATGCGGACTCACGGGAAAGATGAGTTCCGGGGTGCGTCCTCTCCCAGGAAGCTGGAGCGGAGTCCAAGACCCTGGCCCAGAGGGACGGCTAGGGCACAGCCTAAGCGGTCACATCCATGGTAAGTTAATGCTGAAAAGTAAAGGGGCCATGGCTGATACACCAGGATCAGGTGCTCCTGCCTCAGCCTCCCAGAGTGCCACCGCACCCAGCTTAGGTAAGTATTTCTAGGGTCAGTTGCAGGACTGCGCACAAGCCAGGAGGGCCGCAGGGTGGGTCGAGGTGAGCCTGTGCATTCCGGCTCTCTTTCCCCCTGGGGCCCCCAGCCGCCTGTCCCCCGGCATCCTGGTCTAATGAAGCGCTGCACAAAGTGGAAATGCCTGGCTCACAGAGCCACCTGAGGACACTCTGGTGGCCTCAGTTGCCTGAGGCGGGCCTGGCGCCAGGCAGGGGCCTCTTGCCGGGCCGCTTGAAGTGCTAGGAGTCACATCTGAGCCCCGGACCCGTGTGTCCCTCTCTGTCCCTGGTGGCCCGATCCCTAGAGGGTGATGTACCTCTTCAGCTGTGCAGCCGCGGCTGTCCTGAGTGATCCGCTCCCGGTCTCCTGAAGCGGTGCCTTGGAGACACTGGGACAGGTGACTCCCGCAGCAGCGCTTGCTAACGGGGTCCAGACTTCCCCGGTCCCAGGGCTCTGTGCACAGTGGGGTACTCACTCCTGACAGAGCAGGACTGGGGAGAGGCCCCCCCTCGGGCACCTCGCAGCAGATCATGGTGTCACTTTAGTGCGGGTCCAGCAGGATGTCTCTGCACAGCCCCTGCTGTCTCACACTTGCTCAGTTTGGTGGCCAGGACAGGAGTTACAAGGTCACATGGAGAGGGGTCCTCCCCCTACACAGGCACCGATGCCTTGGAAACTGAGGAAACTGAGGTCCTGACTTCCTGCACTGGGACACGGAAACCACTCCGGGGAATTTTTTTTTTTTCCCTTAACAGCGAAGCCATGAAACAGTGGAGTGACCAGAGTTCCAGATCTGGAGAGCAGGGGGCTACTTCATGGTGGACAGAAAGGACCCCAGGCTCATTGTTAAAACTGTCCCCAGGTCAAGTTTCCTGGACAGACCACCTCGTGCTGTCATCACTCAGGGAATAGGTCTTTATCAGTAAACTGCACTGCTTGGTCTTGAATTCACAATCCTCCTGCCTCGGCCTCCCAAAGCGGTAAGATCGCAGGCCTGCACCACTGACCCAGCACATCTATCCCTTGAGAGATACACAAGACATGGGATATAAGTTCCTGGGCTGGAGTTTATGGGCAACATAAACTGAGGAAGTATGCACTTTGGCTTCGTTCACGAAGGTCGTGAATAAGCAGCACTTACACTAATACTGTGTGGATCGTGAGCCGAGAGGGAGCCATGTGCTTCCTGAGGTTCTGAGAGTGGGCGGGGCTTCTGTCCCACTGATGAGCGTCAGTTCAGCCCACGACTGACCTGCTGCCCAGCGGCCTGCACCTCACAGGCAGCATGGGCAGACGTCAGGGCCAGGCCCCGAGGGCTCCAAGCTCAGACGAGCGATGGCCCTTAATGGCAGGAAGTGGCAGCAGCCTCGTCCCGCTCTCTCCCCTTCCCTCCCTGCCTCCTTCCTTCCTCTTTCATAGAGCACATGCTTGCTAGAAAGTACAACTCTTAGTGCTAGAGAGTCAAAGACAAATAATCGACATTCCCTGCCCTGGTCAGGCTCAGGACTGAGTACTGAGCAGTGACAAGAGACGCTTGCCATGAGAAGTCACACAGGCTGAGATCAGACCTGACTGCCGCAGGGGCTCTGGGGAAGCACAGCAGGGTTTTAGGGTTGGTCCCCAGCCAGCGCATCTGTGGTCAGTGCTCGGCCACGGGAAGGAGCAGGTGAGGGCGACAGCCCGGGCGGCTATGGCGCAGCAGCGGTGCACAGGCGACAGGGTGCCGTGTTGCCACAAGTCCGCGTCCTTTAAACGACCTTGCTGGGAGACGCAGAGTTCACCTGCATCCAGGTCACCCACTTAGGTGCAGTGAGATGCTTTAATTCATTCATGCAGCCGTGCAGTCCTCGCGCTGTGAGACCGGTTCATCGCCCCACAGAGAGCCCACAGCGCTTGGCCACCACCTCCTCTTGTCCCCTGTCCCTGAGTGACTGCTCATCTCTGCTCTCTCTCCATAGACTCCCCCGCTGGCTTCTCGCACAGAGAAACACAGTACGTGGAGCTTTAAAATCGGCTGCTTTTACTCAGCACTGGGCAGGCCAGGTCCCGCCTTTGCGTGGCGAATGCCATCCGCAGAGGAGACCTCACCGGCTAGGTCCTCACCTGCCTGTGGCACTTGGGTTGGCTCCCCATAAATCTACATTTGGCCATAATTGGATGAAGGAGCAAACTGGAAAACAAAATCAGCCTATCTGCACCCTCCTGCTAACAGGAATTCTGTCACTGCCCACAGAGCTGCAAAATCTCCCAGACGGAGGATACACTGGGGGAGACATGGTGCCTACTGCTGCTCACCCTCTGAGGTCCACAGGCAGCCAGAGACCCGAGAAGTTCCCCAGAGCATTTGGGTCACAGAAACACCCCTCCAAGTCTGTTTTCAAGGTCATGGCCCATGCTACTGATGAAGACAGGGAGTGAAGGGCGGATGGCTGCAGAAGGACTTTTCCCTCATCCCTGTATCTGCAGGGGAAAGATTATGGTCATTGTCACAATCCAGGATCCTCCCCCAGGGCCACCGGTGCAAGGAGACGCACTCTCCTAAAGAGGCAGGGGCCATAGGGGGAGAACACAGACCCACAGTGAAGCACGGTGGCGCTCCGGCCTCAGTGCCTCTCTACCTGTGACCTTGGACCAGGCACCCGGCCTAAGCCTCAGATTATCTCTCACCTGGGCGCCTGTCACCTGGTTCCATGTTCCGCAAGACTAATGCATTGGAAACTCTCACAGCGTTACCAGCTCTAAAGCTGCCTTGGTTACTACACCTTCCCTGCTCTGAGCCAAGGAATGCAAGCAAGACTAACATTTAGTAAAGCTGGAGATGAACATTAGAGAGTTTAAAACTCTTTATGATTGAGCCTCAAGTATAAAACCTGGCAGGCGGGGATTTGGGCCCAAGCGTTCTGGGTTTGGAGCCAGCTGGAAGGACAGCGCCTCTCTCAGCTCCGCAGGATTAGCAACATGAGGAGCCTGCAGGAGAGTGGGCTGGGGCTGCGCCGACCTGCTTCCTAGGGGAGGTGGCCCCAGAGCCCATGAGTTTTGGGAAAATCAAAGAAAACAGAGCAAAGACTGTACTGTCTGATCCAGTGAATGATCGCATTTATCAAGGGAGTTAAACAACCCTGACTAATTTAAACCACAATAGACTTTAACATCCAAGTTGTCTTGGAAAATTTACTCGGCATAGTGGGGTAGAAACGTCCACCGCACTGACTCCTGCTGTGGAAGCTAAGTATATTGCACTGTAGAAATTTAGGAACTGAACTGATAACATTTCTCAGGGCAACTTGACCCCTCTGTGGAACCACTGAAATTTAGAATTGGACGGCACCATGTCACTCCTGTCATTGTTGCCCCAACCACTCCCTACCCAGTGTGTCTCCAAACTGCTTCTCAGTGGAGTAAGGGTGGACACCGGAAGTGGGTACGCCAGCACCACATGGTGAGTTAGCAGGAGGCGGGGAACAGGAATCCAAAGCCCATGTCAGCAGAGTCTTCCTTCCTCCGCCCTCTCCTGCCTGCTCAAGCTGAGGAAACGAGAGTCACACGTCTGCTGTTTTTCGATCAGAATTCAGTCTTCAGGTGAGTGGAGTATTTATTAGGTAAAGCACACGAGGGTCAGAAACGTGAGGGGGTTTTCCACACCCCATGCATAGAGAGTAATGAGCCAGGAAAGAACAGCACTCTCTGTCACCTGTGTTCATCAGTGTTTCGCCAAGTGGCATCTCCTGCCTTGAAAGCTCTGGGCAAGTCACTGTTTGAAACTTTCCTTCTATTTGGAAGGTGACAAGGGTCCATTATCCTAAAGGAGGTACAAAACACAGGCCACACTGGGGTCGCTTGTGTCTCCTCGCTACCTCTGGAAAACTGCAAGGTGGCTTTTGCTATCAGACATCTGAGTATCTGTGATGTTGCATGGGGACCAATGGCCCTGAGTGCAGTGGGAAGCTCTCCTGGGATCCGGAGGAAATCCATTTGGGTAGCGGCTCAAGTCATCTCATGCCACATTTTAACCTGAGGCTAGAAGCAAAGTAAAAGCCACACCTCACACATTCCAAGTGCACTGAATGAAGGCACTACTTTGAATAAAGCCCGTCTTATTCCAGTTCACACACCAGCGTGTTTCACAAGACACGTCTTCACCAGAGAAGTGCGACACTGGAATTTGACACCCTAGGAGCATACACACTTGTCACTAGATCGAGGCCTCAGGGCAATACTTTTCCAGGGGCTCAGTGTCCTTAAGAAATTACTGAGCAGGACACTCAAGAGGAGGAACAGGTGTAGGACTTATTAACAGTGAAAGAACCTTCCACGAGGTGGGACCAGGCCCCGGGGAAGAGAAGAGCTCGCAGCCCAGTGGGTGGGGTCTCTTAAAGCGCTGGGACTAGAGGAGAATCTTCAGCTGGGGACTGACAGGAGAATCTTCAGCTGGGGACTAACAGGAGAGTCTTCAGCTGGGGACTAACAGGAGAATCTTCAGCTGGGGACTGACAGGAGAGTCTTCAGCTGGGGACTAACAGGAGAATCTTCAGCTGGGGACTGACAGGAGAGTCTTCAGCTGGGGACTGACAGGAGAGTCTTCAGCTGGGGACTGACAGGAGAGTCTTCAGCTGGGGACTGACAGGAGAATCTTCAGCTGGGGACTAACAGGAGAGTCTTCAGCTGGGGACTGACAGGAGCTGTGGCCCAGCAGTGTACTGGACACAGACCACTTCTCAGAGAAAGCATCACGGTGCGTCTCACAGCCCATTGGGGAAGGTCAAAGCCACAGTGCAGATGAGGCTGGACACAGGACGGGTCATGAGTTTTTACCTTGACTGTGCCTGGCGGTCTTAGCAGGACAGGGCGGCCTCTACCCACTGATTTCCCGATGCTGGACACAGTCATGCTGCTCTGTCTGACCTCCTGTTGCTTCCTTGTTCCTGCTCTCTGTCCTGCAGCAATAAACAATGGCAGATAAAGTTGCCCGATTCTTCCTCTTTTTGCAGTAAGATCTTCTATTGCAAAATTATAGGAAGAGTGTCAGTGATGGGACATGGTGAGATGTCTGACATTTATTCAGTTTGATTCAGATGAACAAGGTAAGTGATGAACAAAGTTGGAATCTCTCCACGCTCTTTGCCTCCTAGGGCCGTCATTACCCCATGCGCTGGCAAGATTCAGCCTCATATTTTCAAGCCATGCATCATTGCTGGTCCAGCTATGTCCTCCCATCTGCTTCCTTGGTGCCCACATGCTGCACACTCATTCCGGGACCCACCCCGTGGTGAGCCTGCGTGTCACACCGTGATGCTGAGGCTGGCGCGGGGACTCAGCCTTGTGGGTCTGTCCACTTCCTGTGCTAACCACACACCCAAGAGCTCAGTGAGTGCTTATTGAATAAAAACTTGCATATGCAAGTGAACAAATACCAGCAGGCGGTGGCGAGGAGCTCCGACGGCTGTCTGTGTGTTTCTAATTGCAGGACTAGGAATAGAAACACAAGAGCAAACCTGCCACGGAGCTCGGTCTCTATCCGACACTTCTAATACCCACCTCTCATTGGGAACAGAACAACAGAAAGGGTCAGAAAAAGTACTGTAACGCGACATTCCACCTTCATCAAACTCAGAAATACAGACTTCCTCGTCTGGGGAATCGGAGACGGATAATCACCCAGTCTCAGCTGGACAGTGCTATTAAAAACACAAGTGACCGAGCTCCATGTGCCTCCCGGTTCCCCTGTGATTCTAATTAAGATCGCAGCAATTAAGCAAATTTATCATTGTGCATCATGGTGCTCTCAAAAACTGCATGAAATTCAAGTTGGCGTTTTCTCCCTCCCCTGATAAGGCAGGAACAGGATCGCATCACACTGATTGCGCATTTAGTCCTCAGAGCAGCTGTGCGCACATTATAAGCAGCATAGGAGGAGGGAGAAGAGCGGGCAGCGGCTCCCGTTAGCAGCCTCACTGCGGAGCCGCGCGTCCTGGGGCGGGTGGTTCTAATTGAGAGATGACTCAGAAGCTCAGATCCAGCAGAGGGGCGGGCGCTGCCCAGGAGGAGGGACGATTAGGAGCTCCTGTCTGGCTCACTCCATGTCCTAAATCAGAGCTTTTGTCACAGAACCTCAAGTGAACTTCCCCAGTGACAGTGGGTGACAGCTGTCCTCCTCTCCCAGGATGGACACATTTCCCAGTGTCCAGTCACCCAGGGCAGCCTCGCTGGGCTGCCAGTGTGGAAGAGGCCAGGAAGCTGCCTGTCCAGCACCCGAGGTGGAGAGGTCTGGTTTCTGCTCCTAGCAGCCTCCTACCCCACAGCAAAGCTCACGGGTGACCCCCAGAGCGGCTAGTGCACTCCTCGCCTTCCCGCAGCGTGTTCCCTCCCGGTCAGCAGAGGAAAGGCGTGGGCTTCGGATCTGGCGTGACCTCAAGGCGGGTCCCAGCCTCTCTGCCTCCCGTCCTCCTCTGTAAAGTGGAGAAAATGGGAGCTGGCGTGGGGTTCAGCTCGGCACACATGAGGCCTGGGCTGAGTCCCCAGCACGTGACTGAAGTGGAGAAACAGGTCGAGGGGTGCTGCAGGCCGAAGGGGAGGTAAAGGGACACAAAGCACGTTAGGAGCGCGGGCGCCCCTCCAGCCGCAGCTGCTGTTCCTGCTGCCTGCGCCTGTGGTCCCGGGACTCTGTCACCAGGGGACTCGCTGTCACCAGGCTGCCTCGCACATTACGTGCACAAGGGCTGCGTTTGCAAACCAAGCCCGTCCCCACCCTGCAAGCTCTGCTTCTGCCCCAAAATCGTGTCAAAGATGCCCCAGGGTTATAGGCAGGGTGAACAAGGTCCCCCAGTCAGCCAAGTGAGTGGCAGACGGGTCCCCAGAAAGACACACAGAATTTCACTTTCAAATCCCCCACAGTGACCGGAAATGGCACGTTGCTAGTGGAAAAATTGTACAAAAAATCCTATTGCTGTGAGTGCCCACGCAGACTCTCGGCGATGCCTGCGCCCTTCAGGGTAAACAGCTTCTGCCAGCTGGGGCCCCAGCGTGTGTCCTAGTCCTGCCCCGGTCAGTCGGGAGAGGCTTGGAAAGGCGTGTGGGGAGCGCTTTCTCTCACTTGTGCTGCTCAACGCAGCAACGTGGGTGGGACAACAAGAACGGCTCCGGCTCCGTGGGACAGAGGCAGAGGAGCCCCTGGGGCTAGAGGACGAACAGGATGTCAGTGCCACAGAGCCACACGGGCCCTGGGGCTCCAGGTGAGAGGCTTTGGCAGCTGCTGATAAGCTTAGCAGCAGTGCTCTGCTGAGACAGCTCTGTGCCATCGCCTGCTCTCGTCTGCTGTGCTAGGCTTCTGGTGCCTAAAGAGAGAGAGAGACAGACAGACAGAGAGAGAGACAGACAGACAGAGAGAGAGAGACAGACAGAGACAGACAAAGACGGGGTGAGGCAGCTCACTGCCATGTGAACTGGCTCTTCTCCGATTGGGGAGCTGGTGGGATGAATTACCTTCTTGGCCATCTTCTACATAATCCAATATTATTTGCTATGAATATTGTATTTAAAAAGCTACTGAGCAAAATGTTGATTATTTTAAAAAATCCTACCCGAAGCTAGGTGTTGGTGGCCCTGATATCCCAGCATCCTTAGAGGCAGGAAGATCACAGGTTTGAGCCTACCCCAGGGATTTAGTGAGAGCCTGTCTCAGAATATAAATAAAAAATTAAGAGGGCCAGGCTGTAGCTCAAAGCAGAGGTCTCAAGTTTAAGCTCCAGTAGTGCATGTGCGCACGCACACACACACACACACACACACACACAAATTCTGCTCAAAATTCAGCCATGTGATAGAAGCTTTTCCAATTAGTCCCATTTGGCACGTGTGCTGGCGAAGCGAGTGCTCCAATTAGTCCCATTTATCTCGGGACTTTTCCTTCACTCAGAGCTTATGAACCAGGCTCTTGACAATTAGCCTACTCTCCTCTCCCCCATTTCTATCCTTTCCTCTCTCCTTTCTTCCCTCTTCTCCACCCTCTCTCTCTCTTCGCTTTTTCCTTAAATTAATGCTAACAGGCTCTATGCCATGCCAAGAGGTTGTAAAATCACATGAAGACAATGAAAGCTAATTCGAGTTGTTAAAAATCCAAGCAGGAGCTAAGTCGTACAGAGGGAGCTAATGTTGTCTGCTAACTCGGTCTTCTCTTCTGGGCCCCGTTTCTCTCCCTCTAGGTTGGAACTGTGAAGTCAAGTGCAGAATTTAAATCTTTCGCATTTAAGCATCTACTAACATGTCTGTTCGTGTCTCTGTCTCTTTGCATTTGGTTTTGTTTTTAGCAGATGAACAAAAATACCCATGTTTTTCCTTCCTCAAACAGTTGGGGTCAGTGCCATGGAGTCAATGTCCACTGCCGAGCCCAGGCCTGCAGTGAGGGGATCAGCATGAATGTCCTTGTCCAAACCCACAGTGACGGTGACCTTCACTCGGCCCCTGCCCAGCCTCCACTGTCCCCACAGCTTTCGGGCAGCCCGGGCCAGCTGTTGGCTCCTGACCCTGCCGTTGACAGGTGCAAGTGCCCGTGTCACATGAATCCTCTAAAAATAGGGTCCAGAGAGCAAGGGACCCATGTCCAGCCCTCGAGGTGGCCTCTAGTAAAATGTTCACCTTGTGAAGTCAGTGTGAAGTAACGGGTTTCAACACGGTGTCACCTGCGTCCACACTGATGGCTCTGCTGTGCTCTCTGAGAGCCAGCTAGCGCCTCTGGTGGATGTGATACATTTAGGGCTTCCGGAGGGAAAGGGGGAGCCCCGTGGCTAACCCACTGTGCCCTCTGCTCCATCGCCCGGTAGCGGCGGCCTCGGCCTCCGTGGGAAGCTGGCCTGTCCGTGTGTGCACCGGCTCTGTGAAAGGGACCACCAGAATCACTCCTTGCTTCCCATTTTCATGACAAAAGACAGGGAAGAGCCTCTGCAGAGCTGATTGCAGGGGTGGCCCCCTAACCAGACCCAGGAGCACTAGGCCCTTTCCAGCCTGCGCGGAGGTGACAGCCTCCCACGGGCGCTGGCAGGGGCTCTGCAGTGTCAGCCAGCGCTCAGCACAGGGAGGGGGACCACAGCTTTCCCTGGTGCCAAGGTGGGGTGGGCTGGTGCAGGCGGGCCCCAGTTCCTCGGCTACCCTGGTAACCCAGTTCGGAACTGGCACACCAGTCAGCTCTGGCAGTGCTATTTTTACTGCTAGCTAAGCCACTAGAAAGAGCAGCAAGAGGACAGATGTCCAGTCTGATACCAGGCTATCAACCGGTCATTGTGAAAGATGGAAAATCAAGGCTTAAGACAACTGTTACTCCAATCATTTCAGAAGCCTCAGGGCCACATAGTTATGCCTTAATCTTAGAATAGTTAGTTCTTCTCTGTGAAAGAATCTTCTTTTATTTTTATCTTTTGAGATTGGGCTCAGTTATGTTACCTAGGCTGCCCAGAACTCTGGACTCAAGTGATCCTCCTGCCTCAGCCTCATGAGCAGCTGGAATGGCAGGCAAAAGTCCTTCTTTATACTGACTTGAGTGGAGGAGGAAGCTGCTGCCAGCTGAGAAGAAACTGTTTACAGGACGTCAGAAGAGGCTGCAATAGTGAGATTTTAGACATGAGCCATGATATAAATTACAGATGAGAACCTGCTCAATAATTCAGATCCACTTCGGAGCTTCATCTGGATTCTATCATCCTAGCGGTCATTCTCTACTGCATTGTGATTTTTTTCCCCTAGTTGCTACGGTCTGGAAACCAAACCTACCGCCCTCCTGCCTCAGCCTCCCAAGGTGTTGGGTGCTGGGATTACAGAGTGCGCCTGCCCTGCATCTAGATGGTCTCTTACTGGGTCTTCTGTGGATCCCTTCAGACTGGCCCAGTGGTGGTGGCCTTGGGTGTGACCCGAGGCTGGTACCTGTCCCTTTCCTAACAACAGGCTTTCTCATCTAAACTGCCCGGTGTGTGACCCCGACTGGGGCAGTGACCTGCTGCCAGCACCGAGCTGGGGATCTGCGTGTGCTGTCCA
Source organism: Hydrochoerus hydrochaeris (assembly GCA_004027455.1). Taxonomy (NCBI): domain Eukaryota; kingdom Metazoa; phylum Chordata; class Mammalia; order Rodentia; family Hydrochaeridae; genus Hydrochoerus; species Hydrochoerus hydrochaeris. The sequence goes on along the minus strand of PVLA01009354.1, from coordinate 45,829 downwards.
GCTCGTGACCTGAGCCTACAACCTTCCCCTCCTTGTCCAAGTCCCAGTTGGTCTGTGAAGAAGGGACTTTCCCCTGCCGGAAGCACAGGCCCTCGGCTGCGTTCCTGGATGCCACGGTCACTATGCAGCCATCTGGGCAGGGGACTTGGGTGCACATGGGCTGCCTTCCGGCCATGCTGTCTGGGCCCTGTGCCAGCCTCCCTCCTGCGACCTCCTGTCCCTAGCAACCTGCAGGAGCAGGAAGAGCCGGAGGGAGCAGCGCTGTGGGAGTAGGGGGCACACAGTCAGCATGGGGTGAGCTCTCCCCACACATGTGCTGAGGGCTCAGGGCCTGGCTTCGTCTGCATCTTGGTTGCTGTGTGTGACCCATGATGAGGAAGAGACAGGACAGCACCAGAGTGTTCAGGCAGTGAGAAGCCTCACCCCGCCCAAGGAGCCTCAGCTGCCTGGCTGTTTGTCCTCAGATCTGGGGTTGGAGCATTTATTCACTGCCCATTCCGTTTGTTTGCTGACCGAGGTGTTTCGAAGAGCGAGCCTACTGCTGAGCTGCGGTACCGAAGCAGCACTAGCGCGAGGCGGAAAGAGTGAATCCTCATCTTGTGTACAAACCTCACCCCTGAAAGGTGGCCTGGCCTGCAGGCTGCGGGAAAGCCTCCTACAGGCATGGACTGAGCCAGGGGGAAGCAGCATGGCCTCCTGGGGTGCATTGTCAGGAGGGGCCTTAGAGCGTTTCCGTTTGAGGCAGGCATTGGTGGCTTCTCACGCGAGCTGGCTTTCCTCCTCTGGTGCATGCGGATCTTGTGGTTAGTGCTGAATGCTCAACCCCCGCTGCGGCTGAGTGAGTTTAGGGGCTAGCTGTGGAGAGGCGGGGCGGCGTGCACAGTCCACTGAACTGCGTCTCCTCCAGGGACTCAGCCCAGAGGCTGTGATTCTCCTGGCCCTGTGGGTGCATGTGTGCGCCCAGCAGGAGGTAACAGTGCTATTTCCAGCTGCCTAGGGTTTGGGGTTGTCAGTCACTACCGCACAACTTGACATACCCTGACTGACGTGGGATTGTGGAAATGAATGTAAAAATCTCAGAGCGCGTGGAATGAAAAATGTGTGAATTGGAGAGAACTTAATAGATAAATTTCCAGGAAGGAAGTCGAAGGCCAAGTAGCGGGGCGCTGCCCTCACCTCAGTGCTGCTGCCCTCTTGGGTGGTAGCGTGCTGGCAGCCACCTAAGCCCCGGTCTGGGCGCGTGTTAAGGCGTTCCGCATTGGTCCACGTGATTATTTACCTGGGCACCCTCAGCCTTGGGAACCTGTCACACTCCCACACCATTTCTTTTCATTCTTTTTAAACAATCAGTAGTAAAAATTCTTTGTAACTTAAGTCAGTGTTTTTCCATAACACTGTACATGCAGCCTCCCGAGTTCTTTCCTTCCCAGCTGGGGCATGTGTCCTTCTCTTGTTATATAATTCTTCTAAATAATTGAAACAACACAAACTCCTTCAGTTGTGTCTCCATGTGGAACATGCCCCAGTCCCTCCAATCACTCCTTGCAGTGAGTTATTTTTAGGTCTTTTATCAACCTGTCTTTCTTATGAGGACAAACCTCACTTTAAATACATTATTAAAGATACGGTATCCAGAGATACATAAAATATTCAAAGTGTGAATGTAGCTTGTATCTAAATGTCCCCCAAACCTCCTGTGCTCACAGACAGGGGTTTTCAGAGGTGGCTGCATCCGGGGTGTGTGAACACAGACTAGGGGTGTGTGAACACAGCCTAAGGCTGTGTGACATCTCGAAGGGTCCCTGACTGGATTAGCACAGTTCTGGAGGTGGTTGGATGCATCACTGAAGAGGAAGCCCCACCCTGGACATGTGTAGCATGAGTCCATAGTCTTGTGGCCTGGGTGCAATGCAAAGGGATGGAAAGAAGGCAGCTCTGCTTCTTGCCTGCCCCGCCATGGACTGTTTGCCCTCTGCTAGCACTGCAGCCCCTCCAGGCCACCTGACTATGGATTGAAACCTCGGAGTCAGCTGACTATGGATAGAAACCTCTACAAACTGTGAGCTAAAATAGACCTTTCCTGCTTTAACTTCACATGTTTGATATTTTGTCTCAGCAATGAGAAAAGTAACTAAGACAGTGACGTTCACCCATGTGGAGTGAAATAACAGAATTATGTTCAGAGCAGCCTTGCTCCATGAACCCCAAACTTAACAAGCTAAGATTACAGTGTAAATCTGTTCATTTTCGATCCTGATTCTCTCTGCAGTCCTGAGCTTGCATCGTTAGTGCAATGTCATTTGCTGATGGTGACAGTTTACAAATTCATTACTGTCCTTTCTCTGGCATAGAAGAGGACACGGGCTGGGCAGAGTCCCAAGAAGGCCCACTGTAGATGTCCACCTGGTTCAGTCATGAGCCTTAGCCTGTTCCCTGCTGCGTGAACATGGGAGGCACCAAGCTGTGTGTACCCGTCCCTGCGAATTCTTTCCTAAGTAGCAGAGAGGTGATTACTCAGTTCCCCTTCCTGACAGATGCAGGACTAACCGGTCATGAAGGGGCCTAGTTGGGCCCAGCTTATTCTGTTCTGCTGCTAAGCTCGCAGTGGTGACCAGCGAGCCCTCTTCCCTGTAAGCACACATCTGAGCTGAAGCCCACCCGGGGCTACTAACATGTGTGTTGCCTTCTGCTGGTGATGCATCTTTACCCAGCAAGGGTCCCACTCTCCACAGCTGCTTGAAGACAACAAGATCGTGAGTGGCAGTGCGTGTCTGCTTAACCCTGGGTACTCCACCACGATAGCTGTTGCTGTCAGTAGATGTACCCCGAGTGCTGCTTGCCCTCTCCCCGTTCTTCACTGGTTCTAGTGAAGATTTGTCTTATTCGTTCCTGCCTGAAAACTCATCCTCCTATCAGAGAAGACAGATGCAAATCAGCAGTTTAAGATTAGAACTTCAGTTAAGGAACCTGGGGACCGTCTTTTTAATTTCGTGAGTATTTCTGCTGTTTTCCTCCTCCCTCTCTGCCCTCCATGGCTCGGTAGCTCCCTCCTCACTCCCCGGCCTAAACCTTTTGCCCTCGTGGTCTTCAGCTTGGTCAGACTCCTAAAGGACCCTGTGCCCTGTTACACATTAGCAGAGGAGCGAGCACTTCTCTGGTGTGTGGCAGTATTCTCAGTACGCAGCACAGTCTCGGTGTATTCTGGGTGAGAGAATAAATACATGCTTAACGTTGTTGCATCTCCCCCAAGAAAGGAGCCAGAGCCCCCCCACCAATGCCTCAAGCATGTGTCTCTAAGCTGGCCCCTCTCCCCCCGAGCTCTTCCGAAGCTTCGGTCTTTCTGAAATTCTGCTTCACGCATGTTGTTCTTTTTATTTTTAACTTCATTGCTTTTAGGATCTTCTCATCTTTCTTTGCATGAGTTCACATTGGTTTCTCTAATTAAAAGATTTCTGTCCTCTCGAGATGAACTTTATGCAGAGTTAAGAGCCAGCGGGGGCCCTGGGGGAGCTGCTCGGTTCCCAGAATCCATGCACGGGGCGCAGAGAGGATGAGCCAGGCTCCCAGCCTGCCTGGCTGTCCTCAGGCCCTCTGTGCTGTCCCCAGCCAAAGCCGGGGTGGTGAGGCTACGGGGCTGTGGGTGGTCCTGCTGGTGGGGATCGTCACGGACACCTCCAGGGGCCAAGGCCTGCCCCAGGACCTGGCTGGCCTCTCAGGAGACCCTCTGTCTGGATCAGGCCACCCCTCAGGGTGCCTCTGTCCTTTGCTTTTTCCCAGGTAGAAGGAACTCAGCGGGGAGGGGAGGGGGAGGGGAGACGGCCCCTGGCCTTAGCTGCCAGCGGATTCCATATGTTCTTGGTCTTGGGTTTGCCAGGCTGTCACCGGGGAAAACAGGAAGCCCCAAGCTGAAAGCTGTGTCCACCATCCGGGTCAAATCACCTTTGCTTTTGCCCTAGAATGTCACATCATGTTTCATTTAGTTTCCATTTAAAAAACTATGCAAAAATATCCCGCCAGACATTGCAATCCACAATCCTCCATTTCAGGTTGTAGATTTTCCTGTTCCATTCCACATCTGTAGGGAGAAAAATGGCCTGACTCTCACAGGTGCTTTGAATGTAATCTGCGATCCCAGGTTCTCTGTTTTTACACAGATGGCTTTGTAAAGATGGCCCAGGATGGGACTCTGCCTTCCAGCACTGCCTGAGACAGGGCCAGCCAGCAAGATATCACAGCCCGAGCTGACCAGGACCAGGGTTCCCGGTTTCCAGGGCAGTGTCCGGCGATGTGGCTGTAAACACCCTACCGCCCGAGCCCCTCTCATGCGAGCAGCAGTGCCGCGGGGCACCCATCGGCCCTGGAGCGCCAGGGGTTAAGCAGGAACACCCCGTGTGCTGGGTGCAGGGCGGTGTGAGCTGTAAACCAGCCCTGTGGGCGACGAGGGGAGAACTTTTGCCATATTTGGCAGCTGCGAGGCTTTGGAAGGTCAGAAGGCTCCCGAGTGAGGATGATACATCTCTCTCGTCGTGAAGCCCTGTGCTCCTGTCCCAGGAGCTTCTGTCTCAGGCCCCCCGATGGGGGAGGTTCTGCCATCGGAGGCGGCGCCGCGAGTCCCTGAGGTCACTGTGCTGGGCAGCCTTGTCCTCCGCCCTGACTGTGGTCGGCGGGGAGTCAGGGCTCGGTCCCGAGTCCCACCGGGTGGTCGGGGCTGCAGGAGGATGTGGAACTGTGTGGGCGCTGGCTGGCTGCGTGGGGCCCAGGCCCTGCTTCCGCCTGGGCAGAGAGAAAGCAGAGCGGCCCCCTCCTCCACCTCTTGGATCTTTCCCACGCCCCCTGCCCCAGTTTTCTCCTCCTGCTACGTTTGTTTCCCCTCCCCTCTCCTCTCTGTTCTGGGGTTCAGCCCCACCCGTGTGCAGAGTCAGCCTCCCCGGCAGTGCTGGCTCTGGTCAGGCCCAGGCACAGGAGGGCAGTTTTCAGGTCACAGACTGTCTGGTTCTCTCTGCCCGAGTGGACGCGTGGCCTAGGGACAGGTGACCTTTACTTCCCGGACACCTGGAGGGCCAGTCAGCCTGTGCCTGCTCCACCAAGGAAACGGGGTGAAGCACTTGCTGGAAGAGGGGAGCAAGAAGGAAAATCGGCCTGAAATGCCCTCCCGCCCCGCCCAGAATGGCTGAAGCCCTTTGGATTTCGGGGCCTCCGACTGAGTCTGACACACGTGGGGGCCTTTTCTCATGTGTCCTCTGACAATGGGAGAAAATCACTGCTCTGGAAACGATTTCTGCCAGGCCAGACAGCGAGTCTGCCAGTGCCCAGCTGCGCTGCCTCTGGCGTGTTCCCTTCCCGCGGCAGAGCGGGCCATCGCTTCCGCTCCGGTGACCGTGGCAGCTTATGTAACCCTTGCCTGCCAGGAGCCACGTGTGCATCCAGACCCGGACAGATGCGACCTGGAGGGCAGCGGCTTGTCAGAGCGGGCTCTGCAGAGCATGTGGACTCCAGCGCGGGAGACTCAGAGACTGGGTCCCCACCTAGGGCCTGAATGAGGCCACGAAGTCAGGCGCGGGTGTGACATCACAGGGGCCCCCAGGTTCAGCGGCTTTCAGCCTGATGACCTTTCTGGGTCTGTTTGGGAAGCTTCTAGAATCAGAACTCGGCCTCCATGGCCAGCCCGCTCCGGAGCTCTCTGCCCCGCCCTGAGGTGGTCACTGGATCTCGGAAGGTGGCCCCTTTTAGGAGGCAGTCAGGCGGGCTGTGCTGGCCTCCCGGTGGCTTTGTACCCCAGCACCTCTGCCCCTGGTGACCCCTGACTTCACAGTGCTGCTCCCCAAGCTGACTGTGCCACCCCATCCTCTGAAGCAAGGACAGACGACTGGAAGTGACATCTGCTGTTCGCGACAGGCCTGCCCACGTGTGGCCTTCCACCAGTGACGGGCAGCCACCCGCACACACTAGCCACCTCCTGGGTTTGGGTCCGAGACTTGTCCAGAATCTGGTGGAGACTCCTGTCGCAGCTCGCTCACACGGAAATAAGGAAGAAACTCACTTTTAAATCATAAAATCTTTGCCGAAGAAGTTCTTTGCCTTCTAGCCACTATGTGTTAAAGTTTAATTAACCTGAGAGAGATCCCAATTAAGACACGATTGAGTTAGTGCTCATTGGATGTCAATGCAAGTTCTGATTCCAATTAATCAATAAACTTTGTGTAAGTAGCTGGTCAGTTGCCTGGTTAGCTGCCGTTTTGTCATTCTGTTAAACCCTTCGTCTCATGAAGCAAATGGAAGAAGCGCTTCTGGAAGTTCAGCGTGAGGTCGGACGCCCGCGGGGTGACCTTTTCCCAGAACGCGTTGGTCACCCGACTGCATCCCCACTGACTTGGGGCACGTTTTTTCCAGGGTCCCCATGCAGCTGCGGCCCAGGAAGCTCCAAAGGCCACTGTTATTTAAGTGCCTGAAGAGATGCTAAAGCAGTTCAGGAGCATTGCTAAGCTTCATAGGAGGGACCCTCGCAGGGAAGCCACCGGCAGTGCGGTCCAGTGATGCGGAACCTTTCAGAGTGCCCAGGGACGCAGCCGCCTCAGCCCGCGAGCGGTTGGCTGTCGCTGAATTGTACTCAGTCCCGTGCTCCATCGCAGCCCTGTGTTGATCACAACCACGCAAACAAATGAGTCACCCCAGAGGGGAGAAAGGAGAATTTGCAGGTAACTTTAGATTTCCGTTTAGCGGCAGTGAGCTCCTTTCAAAGCAAAATCTCGAAGCTATGGTGCCCGGTTCCTCCTACTGCTCCAGAAGCCTGCGGGACCAACACGGTAACCGGTACCTGCTCCTCAGGCCCCGGGAGTCTGCTGCTGAGCTGCCCCCCGCTGAGTCCGGCCAGGCCACCCTGCGCCAGCTGCCAGCTCCGCTAGCAGTGGGGGGCGCTGGGCTGCACATGGGCTTGCTTGGTCCCCAGCCAAAGGGACAACAGCCTCTGGTCATATTCCTCGCACCGTGACCCTCCAGGGGACGTAGCTCAAAGCACACAGCGCACTATACTTCTTGGTTCTGTCAGAGTTGTGTCTGTGACTGTCCCCCAGCACTGGCAGGGCAGCAACCCTGCCCTAGGGGAGAGGACAGCATTCACGCCACAGTAACCCAGACCATCCCAGCATTTACACGCCCCAGCACAGTGTCTTCGTGTCTCTGGGCCCGTGTTTTGTTTGCCTCTTGTTTTTACTCTAATTGCGCAGATATTAACGTAGCTACTTTTCCAGCAGTTGTCTTCATTTGAAACTTTCTCCTTAAAGTGCTCTGCTTCATTTCCCAGCTCATACATGGCTAACATTTTAATGAGGAAGAGATCAGTGGAATTTTTATTTCAACTCAGTGTCAGACTCAGCATTACAGATGCCCTAAACTGCCTCTGAGAATTAAATGCACTTGTCACAGATGGGAATTAGTTTTCTTCTCCACCATGGACTTGGTTTCTTTTGTCAGGGAAATGGGCATCTATCTTTTTAAGGTTGGAGTGATCATGAAATGGGTGTACTTGGGATTTCCCCGGGTTCCCCCCAGCACCACAGCACAGGAAGGGAAGCTCGGAACCTCTCAGCACCCACCGGAGTGCGTCTTTAGGCTCATGGTTGCCTCTACCTGACTTCCTCTGGCCTCAAGGGCGTTCAGATGCTTACTGGTGGCTTTTGCTTAGTGGGTGCGTGGGGCAGCTTCTCAGTGGTGGAGCTGGTGACATTTTGGCCCCCACAGGGCTCTGTTGCACCATGTGCTGTGGGATAGTTAGCAGCCCTGCCTCTGCCTGCGAGATCTGCCTGCTGGCAGCCTCGGACAGTGGCTACTGTTGTGGGTGTCATGGCCACCTCTACCCAGGGCTTCCAGGAGCCAAGGAAACCCTGCAGCCAGGCGGGAGCAGCAGCTGCATTTTCCTACCGCTGTGCTCTTCTGAGCCACAGGCAGAGGAGGAGGCTGTGTGCTCTCTCAGCTTCTGTCTGCCCTCTCTCCGCGCTGACCTGGAGCGCAGTGTAGCCGCGAACCCACCACGCTTGGGGATGCACTGATCGCTGCGCTGCTCAGCCGTGATGTGCTCGGAAACCACAGATTCTCACCGGCTGGATTTGCGGGAGACTCATCATTAAAATGCAGTGGGTTAGCTGAATTGTGGTATTGTATGCAAATAGCATCCTTTACCCATTGTGAACTCAGAAACTAAGAAGGAGCGAGGAGTAAATTAGCACAAGATCCTCCATCAGGCTTTCATGGGAAAAAATGCCAATCCAAGTAGATACAGCATATTAACTATGCCAGTGACTTTCAAAGAAATAAACAAAAAACTAAACAGTGTATGGCAGAATATATCACATGAGAGAGTTTGTCCCATAGAAAGGAAAATTTACTGTAAACGTGACCTTTACTTCTTGAGTACCATGTTTTGCCTTTACTCTTTCAAGTCAAAGCGCTTCGTGCATCTTTCCAAACGTGGCTGTGTGAACGCTCCCCCAGACACCAGCGAGCATTCCTGCTCAGCCTTGACCTGGTCCCCTCCACAGCCAGCCTCCTCACCTTCCTCCGGGAAGGTATTTGCTGTAACCTGCACACTTTGTCCTGCAGACTTCATATCATCTCTAGGTGACTTCTAATGCAAATGCTATGCAAATAGCTATTAGGCTACATTGCTCACAGGTTTGGTCCTGATGCAGGCTTGGTTTGTGTTGGGTTGGGAATAGAAACCAGTGCCTTCCTACTGAGCTACATCCCCAGCTCTTTTTGTTTCACTTTTTATTTTGAGACAAGTTCTTGTTAAATTACCCAAACTGGGCTGCAATTTAACAAGTAGGCCTCAGCCTCCCAGAGTGCTGGGATTACAGGGCTGCTCCACCATACCTGGCTTACATAGAGGTTTTAAAAAGCATGTTCTTCATCTACATCTGGAGGTACAGAACTCCTGGGACTATGAGGACTGCCTGTGCTTACCATACCAGGAGCCCTGTCACTCCCAGTCCAATGACCACAGAAGTGGCTCTGGCCTAGAGGCTCACTCCTGCAGGTCTCCGTCCCACTGTCTGACCTTCTCACAGTCACCTACCTACCCCTCATTGTCCTCGAAGGCTAAATTCCAATTCTGAAGCCTGAGCAGAGAGGTAGATGGGGTCACCCTCTGGCCGCCTCCCCCGCAGGAAGACCCTGCAGTCCTCAGTCCAGTTCTGCCCTCTCTGGCCTGGGTGTAGTGCTGCCAGCTTCACCCAGGAGCTGAGCCAGCCTCTTCACTTTCTGGACCTCATGGGCCTTGGAGCTGGTCTTAGGGTGGGGACACTGGGACTGGTGTGTGAGTGTTCAGAAGTGTGACACAGGTACACACAGGTATCCGTTTCCTTTAATGATTGGTTCACACTTGCTGCTAAACACGGTGGACACCGATTCTTCTGCAGTTCTGGAGCCCTCATGCCTAGAATCAAGACACCAGACTCTGGGGAGACCCTAGTTCTCGTCCTGCTGCAGCTCATGGCCGCCTCACTGTCACCTCATCTTTGCGTGGCTCTCCTTGCCCCCAACCCATGCATAACAGCTGGTTGTAATTTGTCGCTGTGACTGGGCTAAGTGATCACAGGTGTCTGAATGACCAATGTGTGGGCTGCAAACCAAGGAGGGAAGACCCGCCCTGCGTGTGGGTGGCACCAAGCAGTAAGCGCCCTGGACAGAGCAAAAGAAGGAAGAAGGAAGGGAAAGAAGGAGGAGGTGTGTCTTTTCTCTTTGGAGGAGTTCCCGTCCTCAGCACTGCCTGACTCCAGTGCTCTCAGGCTTCCAGCGCACCCCGCTCCACAGGGAGCTCCAGACCTTCATCGCCGACTGGACCCTGCACCTCCAGCCCATAGACCTCCGCTTCATGCCCTCCCACCCCTGATAAGTTGGGTGAGCAAATCCTTTATAGATTGCATGTGCTATCTTAGACCTGAACCCCCAGGGAACCCTGATAGGCCATGTTCATGTCTTCACCTCTTGGATGGTCCGGGATGATCATCTACAGATCACATGGCAAAGACCCCTTTTGACAGAGGCACAAGTGGCTGGACACAGAAATAAGAGGGGGTTAAAGAAATCAGTCACAGTGCTGTGCCAAGGCACCCAGGAACCAGCACCCTCCCGAAGCTGTTAGCACTGCAGGCTCCGGGAGGACCCAGGGAATCACTCAGTGTTAGGAGCCCAGCTGGAAAGTTGCTCAGAGCAGAGAGTCCACTGGGGAGTGATGGGAACCCAGAGGGGTTCCACTGGGGAAGGGAGGGTGGGAGGGACGCACTCTGCACTCTCCTTCCTGCCCTGCTGTCCCCTAATGGTGTCTCCTACCCATGAAGTGCAACAGGGAGCCAGAGGACACGGGGCCGGAGGCTTGGTCCCCAGGGTCGTCCCTAGCAGCCAGGACAGGTAGAGGAAGGTGGGAGACAAGGTCTGGGCCTAGCTAACCTGGGGTGTGCCTGGCCTCTTCAGTACTTTATGCTTGGTTCCTAAGACAGAACCTACACAGTGAACAAGAAAATGAAGGAGCGATGAAGTGAAGGCCTGTGAGTCACCGTCTCGGAAATCAGGATGTGTAACTCAAGTGGAGCAAAATCAACAGGAAATTCTTTATTCCACTTTGGGCATCTGGGCAGCTTCACTGACGTGGCTTGCATTTTTATTCTTTTTTACCTTTCTATTTTAAAATAAAGCATCAATGTACAAGACAGGAATGCACAAAATGAACGCATAGAGCAGAGCAAGTCATTCTGATGCTGAGACCCCTTGATCCCGAGTGGGACCCGGCAGCATTGCACCTGCTCCCCTCGAAGCTCAGCCTGCAGCCGGACCCGTGCAGGCCTCTGTCCTCCAGGCGGAGCGCAGTCCTTTCCTGTGTAAGCAGGGTCAGCACTTCCATCCTGGCTGGAACCTTAAGCTACTCCTGCTTAGATTTTCCCACTTTTTAAAACTTTGTTTTGAAAACTTACGGTAAAATACACATAACACTGGACAGTTTTCTAGAGTGCAGCCAGGGGAGATGAGCACACTCTCATCAACACGAGTGTCCGTCTCCTCTCATCCACTGTTACCGCCCCAGGGAGGCGCCTGGGTGTGGCTGGCGTGCTCTGGGGACGTGCAGGTGCTAACTTCACCCGTGGGTTAACCCACTGACTGAGGAGCTCAGAGCTGGACGGGCCATCAGGAGGTAGGGCCCATTGGCGGGAGGGCTCTGGGGCCAGGCCTGTGCTAAGTTCCCTTCCCTCTGGCTCCTCCCTCCGTCTCTCTGCTCCCTAGCTGCTTGCAGGTGCTTCCCGCACCTGCCCTTCCTGCATCAGTCTTGCAGCCAAGGTGACTGTGCACTGAAACCTCTGAAACCGTGAGCCAAATGATCCTTTCCTCTTTGGAGTTCTGTATGGCAGGTATTTTATTTCCAGTGGTGGGAAGCTGGCTAACATTTGTTGCAAAATTGCTGCTCATGAAACTAACTCTCCAGGCTTCCTTCCTGCCAGCAGCGCTCACTACACTTTCTGTGTCTCTGAATTTGATGCTGCACACACCTTATGTCAGTGAACCCACGCAGGACGTGTCTCCTTTGACTTATTTATCTCACAGGATGTCTATGTGACAGAGTGGAGTGTCAACCTCATCGGCTTTGGGATCCACTCAGCACTCGTGGAGCAGACTCTGCGTGAGCCTTCTGGGGGTGGCAGAGGTGTGGCTTTGGCCTCTCCCTGTCTGGTGCTCCTGCTCTGCTCTGCTTGCCGTCCACCATGAACTAAGTATATTTGCTCCATGACATCCTTCTGCCATGGTGTCCCTGCCTTGGAACCAGGGACAGAACCCCTAGAGCTGTGAAGCACATTAAACTTTTCCTCCTTTAAGCTGTCAATGCCAGGCATTGAATCCTGGTGGCAAGAGGGCTGGCTAAGGCAGCCTTCAAGGTCCACGCATGTGGTGGGAGGAGCAAAGTGCGCCTCCCTTTCCAGGTGGAGTAACAGTCTGTGCCTCCACGCACCACGTGGTGTTCCCCCCTCTTTCCTCAGTGTATGCGCAGCCCCACCCCCCCACTTTGTGACTCTTGGGACAGAAGCTGCTGTGCACACCAGTGCCATCTTTGCATCCAAATCCACCCCCTCATGCTGTTAAAATTGTTAATTGAAGAGCTGAGTGTTTTAACCCTAGCATTTCCCAGGGTCTGGATTTTCTAGATCACACACCCATCAAGCAGCACCCCGTTTCCCCATCCTCTGTATCTCCCACAAATCTGCACTAGACCCAGGGCTTTCATTAGCTTCTAGATCAGTCTCTTCAGCAGTGCCACAGTCATTCATCAGGCGTCGTGCAGGGTTTTGCTTCTGGTTTATGTTTATTAGCCATTGATGACATAAATCCACTGAGGACTGCAAAATGGTTGTGTTTGAATTCATTTTGTTTTGTTGATTCTGTTTCAATATTGCTAGATTACTTTCAGAAAAGGTGCTTCCTTTCATCTGCTGTTTAAGTTAATAGAGGAAAAGCAGGATAGATACGCTCAATTCTTTCCCTTTTATTTATTCAGCTTTCAAAGTAACTAAGTTTTTACATCATTTTAATCATAACATAATGATTAACGTAAATGTTTGAAAAATTGTGTGTGTTTTAATGGATTATGATTTTTTGTTGTTGCAGTTTTAATGATGGAACCCAGGTCCAAGTGCTCCACCACTGAGCTACACCCCAGCCACACTGTGACTCGGATCCAGCTGCCCCTTGGCTTGCCATATGCTCTTGTCACAGTAAACCCACTGCACGCTGAAAATACTGCAAATAAAAATGCACTTAACACACCCAATCCCCTGAACGGCTCTGTGCGCTGTGGAGTATCAGATACTTTGCCAGGTGACTGTGGGGCTGGCCCAGAGCTGCCCCCTGTGGCAACACCCAGCCAGGTGAGGGAGAATCCTACCACACTTTGTCATCCATCCAGGAAAAGATCCAAACATGCATCAGAAGCACCGTCTCTACCAACATTCATGCCTCTGTGTCCACCATGAAGTAGATGATCAGAAGCTGACCGTCCTAACAGGAGGGCCATCTGTACTGCTTGTTTAAAGTACTCATTTTTGACAAATAATTGTGAATATTTATGGCTTAGACCATGATGTTTTGATCAACGTATACACAGTAGACAGACTACACAAAACTAAGAAATATACCCATTACCCACTTGCTTATCCTTTTTTATTTTAAAAACAAAAGGGTAAAAGCAATACAGAATTTTTTAAAAAGTAGGAAATTAACACTGGTTAATATATTGCATATTACTATCTTAAAAGTAGTTCAGATTACAAGCTTTAGGCATAGAAAAATGATTAAACAATCAAGCAGTGAAAACATAAATTATCCTTTTGATGAACTCATGGCGATTAGAGCATAGCGATCCATCTTGTATGGTGAGAACATCACACATCTACACTGTTAGCATTTTGGAAACCACCACGTATCACTGTCAGCAGCAGCCACCGGGCAGTGCCCGGCTCAGTGAAGCTGGCTCCCCACCTGGCTCAGACTTCACCCCCTTTGATTAACCCTGCCAGTACCCCGGATACTTCATGCTTGATGAATCTCAGTTATCTTCGGCAGACAATGTGTGTTTGAGTTCTTTCCTGCATTCTTTAGTAATCCAGGAAAACTCTCTATGAATCCTCTGGTTTCTTTTGCTTTTAGCTGACTTTAAAAATCACCAGTTAAGAAAGAAAAACTGGAGTCATCTGTAGGGAAACGGATCTACCTTGAGACTATAATGTTAAGTGAAAGAAACCAGACAACTGAGCTTAAATACCGCCTGGCTTCTCTTTCATGAGAAACCCAAATTATAAATAAAAAGCAAAATAAAAGATAGATCATAGGATGGAGATGGACCTTCCTCATATGGGAGGGGGACAAAGAGATGGAGGGTGGGGACAGAGGGGAAGGAGGGGAGGGAGGGGGAGGGAAATAGGAGGGAGGGGGAGGGAAGGGGGAGGGAAGGGGGAGGGAGGGGCAACAAAGGGATGGAGATGTGCTGTGTGCCACACCCAGGCACTGACCCCATCAAGGAACGCAAACATTATGGGCTGCCTGCACGGAATAATAAAGATAATTTAAATAGAATGAGTCATGTTAGAGGGCACACAGCTGAGCAATGCATCATTCGTCGCCCCCGAGCTTGGCAGTAGACAATGCCAAGCCTTGTAACAGACTGGGGCTGCTCTAGAGGAAGCTGCCTTCCATGCTGCCACCGTTTTCCGTTGTTGAGAGTTGTCTTTTGCTGGCCTCCCTTGCTCTGTGATTTAAGCCGCAGTTAGCTCTCCTGGGAGAAGGAACCCTGGACATCCTGCGGCCAGCACAAAAGCGGTGCCTGCAAAACTGCCGCCTTCCCAGGGGCCTGTCCGACCACCTCCCCCACACGGCCTGCTGCCTCTCCGCCTGTGACCCGCCCAGGGGCTTAGGCTTGGGGAAGAGTCCCGTGCTCTGCCCGCCGGCTCCTGTCGCGGAGCTCTTCCTCCCGGTCACTCTGCCCTCGAGCTGTGGCCTCGCCCAGGAGCGGAGCAGTAGGACCTTCTGCTTTTCACCTGCCCAACAGTCCCGGCCTCCGCTTGCTCTTCCGAGTGTCGCGTCTGCGAGGCTTCTCTTGTCTTTGACAGTTTCAAATCCATTTTTTAGAAGCACTGACATTTCTCATGGGAAACTGTACATCACAGCCGTAATTCTGAGATTTGGGGAGCCTGTTGCCATGGGCTGTCCTCATTTCTAGGCGCCGCGGTGGGTGGCTCCATCAACCCATCTGCCCATAATTCCCTTCCCGTGCATGATGTGATTTCTAGTTCAGTCCAGGACTGCAGGGCTTTTACTTAGCTCTGATCTCATATTTGTATTTCCTCTCTACCCGACTAAAAAATCCTAGCTCTCAATAACACAGGAGCACAGAGTAAAGATCGCCCAAGGTGACCTGTCTGCGTTATTTTACATTCATCACGCTAATTCTACAATACTGATCATATCACCAACTGCGACAAGCAGAGCTTTAAACACTGCCCGAGCTCTCACCTGTTCCAGTCTCTGGAAGGTGCATCTCTGCGTCTGAGCACGCAGCCATGGCACCCGCAAACCCCTTTAGCCCTGCTCTGCATAGCCCACACCCTCAGTGCACACCTCCAGTCCTCAGGCCGGGGCCTCCCGGCCTCTTGGGTGCTCGCCCTTGCTTTCTAGCACTTTTCCTCAGCAGGGCTTGCAGGAAGGGCCCGCACAGGGAGGCAGTCTCGAGCTAATAATCCACCACACCTGGGTTCTGGCCACCTGCTGCTCCCCGAGGGCTCATCAGGACATTGACAGTGGCTGTCCACCATGGTCATCTTTCATCTACGGCTGATTCCAAGCTTCTGACTTTCCTGGGTGACCCCCGGGCGACACGAACACACCTTGTCTTTGCTAGAATGTATCTCTTGGGTTGAAACCTAGAATCATTTAATATCTCATTTTTTTTTTTAAATTTCAGGAAAGTGTCCTTAGATTACAGTTTTTAGTTTGTGTTCTGTTTCTTCACTCTTATTTCCTTCTTAGGAGACTCCTAATTTTCTACAATAAGGCTTTGTTTTCCAATATTTGTCAAAATCGGCTTATAAATTTCTTTAATCCTTTTACAGCTTAAAAGTTACCCCTTTACATTTTTCTCTTGCTCATCACGGATTACTTATTCTATCTCTCTGTTGTGCAAAACTTCAAAGTCAGGAACTTTCTGAGGATAACTTTATCCTAATTTGTAGGTCTGTCTCCTTCTCTCCCTCCCTCCCTCCTTCCTCCTCTCTGTGTCTCTCTATTTCTCTCTCTCTCTTCTCTCCTTCATCATGGGATTGAACCCATGACCCAGCTGCTCTGCCAGCCCTTGTTTTGGTTCTTTTGTTTGAATTTTCATTTTTTATTTTGAGACACTCTCACTGTGTTGCTGAGTTATCTAAACTGGGCTCAAACTTGCAATCCTCCTGCCTCAGCCTGCCAGCACCCTGGGATGACAGGCATATGACCATTGACAGCGTGCCTTGTGCTTTTAGGCCCAGGCTGGCTTCCGCTGGGTTTGAGGACTTTCCTGGCTCTGCGGAGCGCCCCCTTCTGTTGTGCCCTGGAAGTGCTGAGGGCGGAGCTCTGTTCGGGGCGCTGCTCCGCAGTTGTCCCGGGCTGGGCGCTAGGCTGGCACCTGTCTCTCCACGCCTGGGTCTCCGCGGGCACGGGAGGAGCTGTGCCCACCTCTGGGAACCCGTGCACTCACTGCTGTGCGCCGGCGGCCTCTGCACGTCTGGCCCGGTCCACACTGTCTAGCGGGCACTCTCGGTCTCTGTGGGTCCCTCTGTGTCCACTCTCTGCTCCCTGCGGTGCTCCTTCACGTGTCCCTGCTGCAAGCCAAGGCGGAGAATTGCTCTGGCTGCCACCCCTGATCCCCGACTGCTTGTTTCACAGCTCTTGGGGACACAGTCATGTTGTTGGGCTGTGAACGTTTTCCCTTCTGAGTGTTTTATTTGCTTGTTGTCTATGCTTTTCTGGTTTACTGTGGGAATCTCTGCTGTCACTGCTGCCACATCTTTGCAAAGCCCCTGATCACCAGACGGATATCCATTTTGTCCCTCGTGCGGCATCTCCAGGGTCACTCCGGGCCTGGGCCTCGTGTGGATTCTCGCTGAGCTTCTTCAGTGACTGCGACGCCACACCTGTCTGGTGCACGATTCCCTGTCCGGGGTCCCGGCGGCCACACACCTTCCTCAGCGTGGTGAGGCAGGGTCCCCGTGGCCCCGTGAAAACGGCATCTCCTGCTTCCTGGCTTTCGAGTTCCTCATGGCACTTAGAAGTCCCAGGTCCTCAGTTTCTCCCTCCCTCCACAGGGCGTCCACCCACCCGTTCCCAGCCTGCCCCTGCAGTGGGAAGGGTGCTGCCCTTCACGGTGAGCTTCCTGAACCCTGCTGCCCGGCCTGAGCGAGTGCCAGTCCCCGGTCTACTCAGCCTCATCCATCAGGGAGAGCCTGGGGAGCAGCCGCTCCGACCGGGCCCTGCTCCCCAGCGGGCCATTTCCAGCAAGTCCACAAAGCTCCCAGTTGGCCAGGTTGGCTGCAGCCCTTCAGTGCCTCCCAGAGCTGCGTGTCCCAGCCACTTCACACTGTGAGCCTGTGGTGATGAGGGTCAGTGTCCACCTACCGCCATGTGAATAAGCACATGGCACCACTGGGAGATCGGATGTGGGACCTGGTGGGGGGAGTGATGCTGATCTCAGAAGTGATGTCACCAGGGCGTGGACTTCGGAGGGGATTGTGGGATCCTGGCCCCTTCCTCTGCTTTTGCCTCCTGGTCATCCTGAGGTGAGCCTCTTGCTCTACTGCACACTCTTAGCCAGGATTTGCAGCTTGCTGTAGGCCCCCCAAATAACAGGAGCAAGCAACCAGGGACCAAAGCCCCCCAAACTGATAAACTTGTCCTTTCCTAAATCGATTATCTCAGGAATTTTGTCATAGTAACAGAAAAGTAACTCACACAAGGATTTCTACTTCCGTTCATTTATTAGATGGTCGAACATTCTTTTATGTGGACCGTGGTTAAGATCACCCTGTACCTCCTAAACTTACCTCAAGCATTTACTGTCGGTTGAGGAGAGGAGATCGTGTGATAACACCAAAGCCTCAGCTAAATTCATCATGACTATTAGAGAAACACAAAGCTTATGTGCTCTCCACGCACTTGGGGTTTCTCAGTGTGTTTTCTGGGAGTGATTAACTGAGTCGTGCTTGATCTCTTGATTTCTGGAGTTTTTTCTTTTTTTAAAGAAAACATATGTTTCTTTCCAGCAATGACCAAAATGGCTTACAACAAGAGAGATTTAACAAAAGACAGTTCAATGAAAAAAAAATCCAAAACTTTTTAGACACAAAAAGGTAGAAGATTTATTATCCACTTAGATTAACATTTTCAATAGCATATAAAGAATAAATTGAACTCAGGCTTCTTGACAGTGCAAAAAGAAAATATAATTACATAAGCCTAATTAGCTGGTCAAAGGAAACATTTTTATTCAAGGAGAAAATTTTCATGAGGTTGAGAACAGTGGGAAGTGTACAGAAAGTGGCAGGAAGTCAGGGGATTTGCGTTGACCCCTCTCCATATTTATCAGCTGTTTGATGTTGAATGATTTACCCAGCCTCGGGCCCCTCACAAATGCCCTGAAATCACCCACAATTCACAGGTACTGAGGCCAAGGAGAGACAGCGACACGCTATGAATGCAGGATGAGTCCAGACCTTTCTCACTTCCTTCCTTTCCTTCCCACCTCTTCCTTCCTTTCCCACCTCTCAGGTCCCCAGGACACCCAGGCACCCCCTCTGTCCTTCTGTCCATCTGCAGTCACGAGCCTCTCAAGCACTGTGCAAAAGCCCTGGCCCTTCATCCACAAAGCCATGTGGGTCTCCAGAGCAGTGGTGACGCTTCCCCCCGTCCCGCCTCGAGGTGCTAGACAACACTGCCACTGCCCCTGGGCTATGCTGTCACACATGCACTGCGTGACCAGCGCCTGGTACCACAGCTGACTTCTGGATGACGCATCCTGTGTCTCTCTGACTGTCCGAGCCTGGGGGAACCCAGCCACCTGCAGTTTCTCGAGTCTGCCGGGCAGCTCTGGCATGTGTGGGGAAGGGCGTGTCGCTTCTTGGTGTCCCGTGCACAGCCAGGCAGAAGCAGCATGGGCCCGCGTGGAGTCCGAGAGGGCGGACTGGAGTTTGTCAAGTAAAGCGCGCCCTGCTGACCCCAGGACGCCCCCTGGGGATGAGAGCCCTCCTCTGAGGCTGCAAGGCCTCCTATGTGGTGCCCTGGGGCGGTCACCTGGGCCACATGAGAGGGCTGGGGGTGACCGAATCCCTGTCAAGCAAGGGATGGTCTCATATGTACAAGATGCCCAGAGGAGACAGGGAGAGAGGCAGGGACAGAGAGTGACAGGAGGGGGCAGGCGTGCAGAGAGAGCAGTGATGGCTGCTTCTAAGAAGGGGCCGCTCCCGTATGCACTGAGCGGCGGGGGGATTTAGGGCGCAGTTGTCACACTGTGCCATGTGCCTGAGCCTGCGCCCTTTGCAGGATCTGTTGCTTTGCTGTCCCTCTGTGGTAGCCTTAAAACCAGCTGGGAAACTAAGTCATCTCCCCAAGCTCTGCGAGGAACTTCAGCAGGTAACTCAGGCTCCGTTGGGGGTGGTTGGGACTCCAGTTTATAACGCCAGCCAGAGGTGCAGGCCACAGCCTGTGCTTGCGGCAGCATACGGAGTTCAGGGAGAGCTTCTGGGGCTGCGCCTTCCACCAACAGACTCTGATAGTGTCATCGCGCAGACTGTGTGCAGTGGAGCTGAATTACAGGACGACATGGGGGCGCCTGGGTCGGGCAGGAGAGCTCTCGGTGTTGGGGAGACACCCGTGTTCTGTGTTAGGGACACTGAGTGAGAACATAGCAGGGAACACTGAGTTTCCTCCTCCTTCCTCCTCGGGTAGGGAAGGAGGAGGAACACAAAAAGAATTAAGATTTTGAGCTGGGTCTGGTGGTGTATGCTTGTAATGCCAGCACTTGTGAGGCTGAGGCAAGAGGATCCTTGTGAGTTCGAGACCAGCCTGGGCTACAAAGTGAGCTCAAGGCCAGCCTGAACTGCATAGTGAGACCCTGTCTCAAAAAGACAAAAAAAAAATTAAATTTTGTTTGCATGTACCAACTCCTCACGACACGTGGGGTCATTATCATGCATGTGCCTAATAAAAATTAATATTGAAAAAGTTGGCACTGAGTGAGCTGCTCAACCCACAGTGGCCCTGCCTGGGGCCTTTCCTGGCAAAGGGGAAGCGCTGTTGGCCGGCGACCCCTCCCCCAGTAAAACGGTCTCCAGCTGCCTACCCGCACCAGCGCCAGCCCTTTTGGTCAGGCTGGGTATTTCGGAGAGCAGTGCTTTGCGGCCGTGTGTTGCCAGCAAACGTGGATTTTAAAGTCCTGCATTTGTATCTGTCAGCCCCTTAGGAGGAAAGGTGACCCGGAAGCCACAGATCCTGGCTGCGTCCTCCAGAAAACTGCAATTAATATTAGCACAGCCGCACTGAGAGATGGCTGCACAGCCGGCTCCGAAAGGTCCCCGAGTCTTTGAAGTGACCCATTTCTCTCCCAGATCCACGAGCTGCCTGTCAACGACTTTAATTGGGTATTTATTGAAATTAATGGCAGCTGCCGCTGCCGCGCAGGCTGTCTGCTTCGCCTCTCCCTTTCACAGCCGTTGTCCCCTCTCGCCTTGTCCT
This sequence comes from Hydrochoerus hydrochaeris, assembly GCA_004027455.1. Taxonomy (NCBI): domain Eukaryota; kingdom Metazoa; phylum Chordata; class Mammalia; order Rodentia; family Hydrochaeridae; genus Hydrochoerus; species Hydrochoerus hydrochaeris. The sequence continues at coordinate 25,540 of PVLA01009354.1, read as the reverse complement.
GCGGTGCTGATGAGGCCCTGGGAAAATGGATGAGGACCTGCGCCCTGGGACGGAGACACAGCCCTGGGTGCGGATGTCCTGCCGGGGCCTGGGGCCTGCGGCCCGCGTCTCACCCTTCTCCGAGTTGTTTCAAAGCCCACCTTCTCGGTGAGCGCTGGGGCTGGGGGCTGGGGGTGGAGGCTGCACGAGCGCGCAGCCTGGGTTCAAGTCGCTGGCCTCCACCATACCCTTTCTCTGTCATCCTCAACACACCTTGTGCCTCAGTTTCCCTGCTATGTCAGAAGTCCTAACACAGCACAAGCTCAGCAGCCGCCTGGCGCAGAGCCGCCTGGCGCAGAGCTACTCGCCCCATGAGCACTGGTTCTCCAGGATGGTCAGGCCATGCAGTGCTATTTCATTCCTCTTGATTTTAACAAACCACTGTACCTTTCAAGCTATGCAAGTGCTTAACGTGGCAAATCAAACCTAAGGAAATTCAGTGTTGCTATAAGCAAGGCACATGTTGGTCACATTTCTGCTGGGGGCACATAGAGAACTTCAAGGGGAAATGATTTCCTTTAGCTCATGGTTTAGGGGTTCCGGTCAGCAGGAAAGGGGGTGGCCGCCCTTCCTAGTTCTTCCTCCCACGCCGCCTCCCACACTTGTCTGCTGCTGTTTGTGTGCTGCTCTCTGGGTTCCCAAAGGTCCTGACAATGCTTGGCAGGGGGCGGCACTGGGGGGAGCAGAGGACCTCGTGCCGTGACAGAGCTCACCTTTTCTGTGGTTGACCTCGCACGGCACTGCCCCTGTCCTGTGCGCCTTTAGGCCTTGACTCACTCCATCACCAGTGCTACGCATCGGCCATGCAGACAGGTGCCAGATGCCAGAGCGCAGGTGAGGACCCGGGGCCTCAAGCACCGGCTCATTCGCAGAGGAAATGACGCTGAGCAAGGCGCTCGGTCTCTCGGGGCCGGGCAGCGGGGTGGTTGTGCGTCGCAGCAGAGCCAGACTGACTCTGGCCACCTCGTGGCTCCTCTCCTCACACGTGGGCACCGCCGCTTCCTCTGTTCGGCACCGGTCGGTTGCCCGTCTACAGAGTGGAGTTGCTGTGGTGCCTATTATTTAAACATTAAAATCGGTTGACACATGAACAAAGCGTGTCTGACTCTTGGCTGATGTCACATGAATGTTTGCCCCCAGGGCTGCTGTCACGTTGCTATGGGGAAACTGCAGAGGGCCGATGAGCTGGGGAGGGGGGAGGGGATCTGCCTTCCCCCTGGATGTGAGGAGGCCACACACGGGGCACCCAGGTGGTGGCAAGGGTCTGGGCTCCAGCAGGCGTGGGCTGGGGTAGAGCCCGGGGCACTATCAGCACCGTGCCACGGGGCCGCCCAGGGAAGGTGTGGGGACCCAGAGCCTAAACATGGCAAGTGTAGGCACAGTGCAGAGGCCCGGGAGGAGGAGGAGGAGGCCGAGTAAGGCGGCAAGGGACAGGCAGGCTCGGAGCTGGTGCCCCGCCACCAGCGGCACCAGTAGTCGCTCTGGCTCCTTCATGCAGCCCCTTCTTTGTGCTTGGGCCCCACTGTCCAAGCTGCTAGGCCTCGGGTCTCTGGTTTCCTGCAGCAGACGCTTAGCAGGGCGCCCGAGGTGTCCTCCCCTGTCTGGAGAAGCCCTCTCCTCCCACCATGGGACTCATGGCCTTCCCTGCCTTCCCCAGCTAGTGACCACATTCTCCGGAGTGCCCACTGATGGGGGCACAATAGCACCAGTCACCACCAGCCCCCAAGGCCAGGCCTCTAAACGCCCTGTCTACCCCCCCATGCAGCCCCTCCTCCACTCAGCCTGGAGCCCAGGCCTCTGCTCAGGGCGCGGTTTGCTCATATCGGCAGGGACCTCTGCATTCGAGACCATTATACAAGGAGGCTTTCCAGTCCCCAAAGTCCTGAGGACACCAACTCTGCTCCTCAGGGCTTTGCTTGTGGCCTGGGCATTGAACTCAGGACCTTTGCACTGAACTATATCCCCAGCATTTATTTTCTTTCTTTCTTTCTTTCTTTCTTTCTTTCTTTCTTTCTTTCTTTCTCTCTTTCTTTCTCTCTTTCTTTTGTTCTTTCTTTCTTTCTTTATCTCTCTTTTGTTCTTTCTTTCTCTCTTTCTTTTTCTTCTTCCTCCTCTCTGTCTTTCTGTGTCTCTCTCTGTCTCTGTCTCCCTGTGTCTCTGTCTCTCTCTGGCTAACCTGTTAAGGTCAGGGTTCATTTTGATGTTCAGCACGCTGGGATTGCAGGCACGTGCCTGCCACCATGCCTGGCTGCTCATGGCTTTAATCAAGTCCTCCCTATCTGCATCTCTGCCTAGGAGATCCAGAAATTTGCATCTTAATAAGTTCTCTGAGGTGGGAGAATCCTTCCAGGCCTGACTGCGGCTGCTTTGTGCAGTGCTGAGGCAGGTACCCTGCCCAGAAGAGGAGCAGCATTTGTGGTGCTTCCCACTCATGAGGGGCCAGTGCAAGGGTGAGGAGGGTGGAGACTGGCTCAGGGGCCGCATGAGCAGCCCCTCTGGACTCTGGTGTACACAGTGTTCCCAGGGCGCTGGCTGAACCTACTTCTAGAGGCCGCAGAAAGGCTGAAGGCGGCAAAGCTTTGCGCAGAGACATCCGGCGGCGGCAGCAGCAGCACCCCGGGCCCTGGACGGAAGGCAGCAGATGCTGACAGTGACCCCACTCATTTCTGGACGCTGAGTAAGGGAGGTGACCGCTTCAGTGCAAGGCACAGCGAGTTGTTGGTGGCATGGTTTGCAAGGGGAACTGCAGAGTCCCCAAGGGCAGCTGGAAGAGGGACCGTGAGATTGGCTGTGATGAGTCCTGCGACTCCGACTTTGCTTGTTTTACAGACTGAGGTTCATGCAGGTCTTGTCACAGTGCTTTCGCAGCTAGGGTGATAGCAGCCAAGTGAGGTTTGCAAACATCGGGTCACGATCCCAACTGCCAAGCGTGAAGGGGGAGGCAGAAGGGCCCCGCAGTGGGAACACATCTGCCTCTGCTGGTCCAGGCCCCTGGTCTCCTGATGTCACCACTGGTGCTGCCGCCTGTGGTGGCCAGGAGGTCAGCACGGGGCCATGGTGATGGAGGCTGCCCCCCAGTGACACAGCCCTCTGCCCCTGCTGCCCCAGGACCGATGTGTCCAGTGCTCTGCCTCTTGCTGCAGGGACACCAGGCCCCATCAGCAGCTGTTCACACTCAAGGCAGTGAGCAGCCAAAGGAAGCAGACTTCATTTCCTCATGGGCTCTGAGCGCGTTCAAGCACTCAGCAGCTCCCTTGCTTTCTGCTCCGGATCTCCTCGGGGTCTGGGATGTCACCCCCTCAGCCCTCAGCTCAGGGCTGGGACGTCCCCCACCAGCTCAGAGGGCAGCACTGGGGCTGGGGAGATCCAGGAGGAGCCGTCTGCTACCTGCAGAGCCCTCCCACACTGCTGCCTCCAAGATGGAGCCAACCTCTCCCCAGAAAAAATCGATACTGCACGGGACGCCCTCCAGGACTGCCAGCGTTATTTATTTATTTAAGTGTCAACTAGAAAGACCAAGACATTAAAGATGTTAACAGCAGGAAAAAAGCCAAGCTGCAAAGCAACTGAAAACTCACGCTTAATAGAAAATAGAAGTTCAAGAGATGTCACGGAGGACAGGCCGTGAAGACACCACTGGCTCTGCAGGGATGAGGCGGGCTCTGTCTCACTGGGGGGCAGCCCAGTAGCAGCGGAGCTCCAGGAAGGCTGCCCCGACTCACACCTGCCCGGACCTGACCGGAGGACTCTGGCCAGCTAAGCTGTCCCAGCTGACTGTCGGTGGTAACGCACCTCCCCCTGGAAAACATCATCTACAATCCTTATGCAGCGAGATTTAGGGCACATTTGGCCTACAGCCATTCTCTTTCTTTCTCTTAATTTAACTTCATATTGATTCTTGAACCAGGTAATTAAATATTCTGAAATTTTCAGTGGCTTCTATGCACTAGCCAAGTGTCCCAAACACTTCACAATAACTACCTTGTGTCATCCTCCCGGGGACTCCAGGAGGGACTGGTGCATTCACATATGCTCAAAGCTGGGTTCTGGGACCAGCAGTCTGCTCAGAAACTCCAAGCACTGAGAGCAGGTGGCACAGCTGCAGAGCGTCTAAGCTCCCCGGGGAGCAAGGAGGGAGTGACGGCTTGTGCCTGGTTACTCACCAGGGCACCCTGCTTGCCCTTTTCTTTTGTCTTTGCTATTCGTGATGAGTTTAACGATATGCAAATTGCACTCATATGGCAGAAACTGGTTTCACTTTGCTTCATTCATAATAACTTAGCCATTGGAAGTATGGAATTTTTTATTGGCATTTAATCAGATTGTCTCTAGCTGTCATTCGTAGGCTGCTTGTAGGAAGGTTTAGGAACTTGGGGCTTCTGCAGTACTGGGTCTAAAGCGAAGGCGTCTTAGAAACGGAGAAGCAGCATCTCTGCAGCAGCAGTGCTGGTGAGCAGAGCTTTCAGGCTGCGAGGCTGCTGCTGACACACTCATTCAGGACTGAACTCACAGGGTGAAGCTGTCTCGACCAACCAGCAACAGTGTTAAACACCAGGAGCAACAATCCTAACCAAATCAGCAACAGTGTTAAAAGAGAAAGCAAGGGAAATTCCCAAGGAGCAGAAGTCAATAGCAGGTGCTTCTTTTGATCTCTGGAGTCCCCAAGGCCTATGGTTAAGCTTGTTCCCCAGCGGTGGAGACAGAGGACACCCTAAGAGGCCTCAGGGAAAAGGGCCTGGGGACCCTAGTTTCCTCCTCTCTGTTTGGCATCTGACCATGAGATGACTGGGCCTCCTTCTTGTGTCTGGATGGCTCCCCAAACATCATGCAGTCATGTGGGGTGGGCTTTTGGGGAGCAGAAGAATCTAGAGTTTGTGATTGATTCATGGTCCATTGTTGGGATTAAGGGTGTGAGTTCTACACCTGCCCTAGGCTGAGTAACCTGCATACAATACAAGGAACAGAAAGATCTCTCTCTCTCTCTTTCTCTCTGTCCCCCTTCTCTGTCTCTCTCTTTCTGTCTCTCTGTCTCTCTTTCTGTCTTTCTCTGTCTCTCTCTCTCTCTGTCTCTGTCTCTCTCTGTCTTTCTTTCTGTCTCTCTCTGACTCTCTGTCTCTGTGTCTCTCTCTGTCTCTCTCCCTCTCTGTCTCTGTCTTTCTGTCTCTCTCTCTCTGTCTCTCACTCTGTCTCTCTGTCTCTCCTTCTCTGTGTCTCTCCCTCTCTATCTCTGTCTTTCTGTCTCTGTCTCTATGTCTCTGTCCCTCTCTGCCTCGCTGTCTTTCTATCTTTCTCTGTCTCTCTGTCTCTCTCTGTCTCTGTCCCTCTCTGTCTCCCTCTCTGTCTTTCTATCTTTCTCTGTCTCTCTGTCTCTCTCTGTCTCTGTCCCTCTCTGTCTCCCTCTCTGTCTTTCTATCTTTCTCTGTCTCTCTGTCTCTCTCTGTCTCTGTCCCTCTCTGTCTCTCTATCTCTCTCTCTTTCCTCTCTTGTTGCTTGTGCTGTTTTCCATAGTCATGAACTCTTGCCCCTTTGCCATGTGCCACTCTGTTTTGGAGCCAACTGATTATGGACTGAAATCTCTACAAACTGTGAGCTAAATAAACCTTTCCTCCCTTAACCTGCGGCAAGAGAACTGTAGCTAAGGAGCTCCCCACAAGACATACTGTGACTTCTCCTGTAACCAGGAGCTCCCAGCATGATGTACTGTGCTGTCACAGGTCCACAGCAGTGAGGCCAATTGGACATGGCCTTAGACCTCTTAACCCTGAACCAAAAGAGATCTCACTTTCTAAGCTGATTCGTCCCAGTTATCTGTTTCAGTGATGGAAAACCAACCAAGGGATCTGCAGCGGTGCTACCTGGGCCACACTTTAATACTAACTGCAATCACCCTTCCCGCTGCTGGCTCTGTACTTCTGTTCCTGACCCAGCACTGACCAGCACCCGGTGCTCCCTTTACCAGCTGGCATCTGGTAAATGCCCTGGCTCGTGGGCATCTTGAGCCTTTCTCTCTGGTTGCTTGTTTGAATCCTGCCTGTTGAAGGGAATAATCACTCCACTTCTGTTTAGAGAGCACTATTGATGACAACTTTAAATTCTAACTACCCTAAAAACTACCCCAATGAGCCATTTTCCTTTACATTTCCATATTTTGCCCTCAAACCCAAATCCTCTATATCCAAGTGTTCAGTGACCCTAGAACTATGTCATCTGAACATTGGCCTTAGGCCCATCCTTAGGGACAGATGAATGCAGGGCTCTAGGAGGAGCCCATTGCTACCTGAGACGGCTTCTCCAGCGCTTTCTCTCTAGGATTGAAGTGGTGTCACAGCGATGCAAGCAGACACTTGTCTGCTGAAAGAGAGTTTTCACCATTCTTTTGTGATTCTCCATGTTATAGGGTTCAGGCCTAACTGCCCTTTCTTCCTGCCTCTCTTTTCAAGGATATTTGTAAAACATCTTAGAAGACACAGATGGAATTTTCCTCCAGAGCACGGAGTGGGTGTGCCTGCACCCTGGGCTGACAGTGAAAGCCTGCACGTGGCCTGTGCTGTGACCCCGCAGGTCTGGTCCCCGTCACCTCTCCTGCAGTGCTGCCCACAGGCAGGTGCCACCTGCCTCCCTCTGTCACCTTGTGCGACCTGGTACTTGGGGAACTGATACAAAATGCACTTATTCTGGCTTCTGCTGTTGTAATAAATAATAAACTCCCCTTCTCTGAGCCAGGGGTTTTATGAATGCTCCCAACATTCATGAAACTGCCAGACTAATTTATTAGTTTGCAAGTAGAGTATAATAAATTCTGAGAAAAGATCCCATCTTACCACATAGCTGCAAAATAAATGGACCCTGGTACACACACTCCTTCTATTAGACACTTATTGATGCTAAAGAGTACAGACGGTGGGTTCTGATCTCACGCGAGGCCAGGGCATAGCTGCAGCCCAGAGGCCGAACCCAGCCTGAGGCTACATTTTGTGCTCATTAGCTCAGTGAGGCATTTACACTCTTAGAGTTGTGGTGAAGAAAGGACATGCAGTAGTGACCACATGCAGCTGAACATTTGCTACCTAGACCTTTACGAAGAAAGTGAAAAATGTTTACTACCCCTGCTGTAACTGCATGTAGCTCTTCCTTGGAGATTACGGAATTCAAAAAGCGGGGGAAGCCCCGTATGGAATTTGCAGAAATTGTGGTTGTGAGCAGAGACAGTTTGTTTCTTTCCCTTCGAGCCCTGTGCTCAGGAGCGTATGCATCTCCATCCACAGCAGCCCATGGACGCGAAGATGCATGGGGTGTGGGGGCTGCTGGGAGCTCCTCCCCGGGAGTGCCCCTGGCAGACTGGGAGGGCTGCACTGGGTAGTGACTCCCGGCTCCTCTGTGGTCAGTGTCTGGCCTCAGTGGCCACACCGTGTCCTCACAGTGCTGCAGCAGTGCTAGCCCGAGGATGTGTACATGCTAGAGTGATCGAGGTCTCTTCCAGCTCTGTGCTATGGCCCTGTCTTAGTCACTTTTCTCTCACTGCTGTGATAAAATATTCAATACCCCAAGTTAAGGGAGAAGAGGCTTATTTATCTCACAGTTTGTGGAGGTTTTAGTCCGTAATCCACTGGTTCCAAGGCGGGGTGGCACGGCTGAGGGGCAACTGTTCAAGCTGGCAGAAGACAGGAAAAGCAGTCAGAGCAGAAGGGGGCCGAGAAGCCTCTTTCCCTCCCTTATGTTGTAAGCAGGCTGCCAGCCTGTGTAGCACTCACACCGTCTCTGTTGCTCCTCTTGCACAGGCCAAGGATACTTACAAAGTGAGGCCCTGACCCCCTGTTGCGTCCCTTCGCTAAGCTTCTAAACTGCTCAAGTTGACACACTGAACCACGTCCTAGAGCAGCAACGGCATGTCCTCCACACCCCAGGATGCAGGGCTGCTGAGTCAGTTACTTAATTAGCTTCTGGTATCAACCATTACAGGCCTGCGTGGTCCTTGGCAAAGCAAGTCTCCTTCCCAGTTTCCCACCCCGGTGTGTCCATGGTGTGTCCTGTCACCCCCGTCCTTCCCCATGCGCTTCCTCACCTTCCTGCTGGCCTCCCAGCCTCCGAGAGCTCAGCTGGAGCTGCAGGCTTCCCAGGGATGGTCCTGGCAGGTCAGGCTTCCTGCTCCTGCCCTGTGCTGAGTGTCCCTCACCATCCTCCCTGCGCTCACAATTCGCCCAGTGCTGACCTTTCCTGCGGCGCCAACTGTCTCGTCAGCAGGACCAGTGTGCACAGCTGCGCCTCAGTGGACAGCACAGCCCTGGGCAGAGTGAGGACGCAGACCCCATGGAATCAGAAGGCAGAACTGGCTTCGGACGCATTCAGACAGGAGACCCAGGCTGGCCCAGCCCAGAGAGGGTAAGGGCCAGCCCCAGGCCAGAAGGTGGCTGAGCAACAAAGCTGGTCAGGCAGCAGCCCCTGAAATGCAGCCGCTCTGCTCATGGGCAGCTCCTGGGGCTCGGCCACGCCTCTGCTCGCTCCGAGACCAGGAGGTCTGCAGGGCTTGCTCAGGGCTTGAGGAAGAGGGAGACTTTCTGTAAAAAGCGAGAAGAGAGGGAAGAAGGGAAGGAGGGAGCGGAGAAGGGAGGAGGCGCGAAAAGCGAAGGTCCGGGCACACAGGCAAGACCCAGCTGCGCTCAGGGAGCAGGAAGAGTTACCATCACGCCGGTGGGATGCGCTGCCTGGCGCTGCCCTTCCTCTGCATTTAGAAGGCAGCGTGACTCTGATAAATGCCCGTGGAGAGTCCCAGGCTGGCGGCCCGGTGACACTGCTCCAGATTCATGGGTCCAGAGCTCACACGAGCCTCGCGGCCTCATAAATACGAGGCGCTGTCTCCTGCCCGGCAGCTCCCACTGCTGCCTCCCGCATGCAGCAGCTTCCCGGGGTGATTTGTGGCCTTTTCAGGTCCCCACTCACACCCTCAGGCCAGGACTGGTGAAGGGGACGGAAAAAAAGGGCCAACGCCCGATGGTGCTGCCCGCACTGAGTGGGCCTCTGCCTCCCACTGCTGCAGCTGCCCCGGGGTGGGGCAGTTACTGCGGACCACACACATGAGCCCCGTCCTGAGACTGGAGAGCAGGCCGGGCCGGGCAGGTTCTCCAGGGGGAAATGCAGGGTCCTCGCTCCAGAGGGTGTTGGTGACCGCAGGTTTCATCCAGGCGAGGCACAGAGTGATCCCGGGTGACTCAGAGCAATTTGGTCTTGGAGCCCAGCACAGAGACTCCCACGAAGCAGGGGTGTGGCGAGCTGCTGATGGGTGCAAAGCTCCCCCGTCACCTGCACCGAGCACTGCCCACTCTTCGCAGTCAGAGTCCCAGGTCCTGGGGTCTGGACGATCACAGCTGGAAATCAGAGGCTTCGAAGTCACAGAGGCAAAGGAGAGATTCTCATTCCAAACCCAACAAGGGCTCCAGGCAGGGCACCTGGGAGACAAGCGTCTGCCCCAGAAATCAGCTCGGTCCTTGAAATATAACCGCATTGCCAGGTGGAGGCGGTGGTAGCGCTGCTCGGATAACCAGCCTCCCCTCACTGCAATAGCAGTGGCAGCATCTCCAGAGGGAGGAGCCGGAAGGTGGAGGCTGGGTGTGGGAATTCCCTCGGGCCTGCCCACAGGCTGCAGGCCACGGCGGGACCACTGCAGTGGGAGGAGCACGTGATAACATGGCGAAGGACATGGTGACATGCAGGGGCTCAGCCCACCACACTGCACCAAGCCAACCATCAAAGGAGGTCATCACCCCCTTTCTAGGGGAGAGAAACACAAGGCCATCAGGGTCACCAGGCACTTCTGTAGCGCTGGGCCACATGACAGAGGTACCACCTCAGCACACGAGCACCTCTGCCCTGGAAAGGGCTGGGATTACCACAGCGAGGGCGGCCTGGGCCAGGACTGGGGCACAGTTATTTCCTTTGCTGCTGTAGAGTAGCACCAACCCTGTCACCCTGTCAGGTCACCAACTCCCAGATGCCTGAAGCATGGTTCTCCTGAGCAGGCAGCTCCGAGAGGGCTCTGTCATGGCTGTGTCTGGCTGTCCCTCTGCAGTCAGAGGTGTATCTAGGGTGTGTGACGCTGGCACCTGGTGGGTGTGGTTACTAGATGAGTCCCCCGATTGGTTTGGCATAACTCCAGGAGTGCACAGTGCCAAGGTCTTCCCTGGGTGTGAGGGTGACCCGTCCTAAGGGCCTAGTAGAGCATCAGGGACAGAAAGAGGGTCATTGCTTGTCTCTTGCTGCTTCTTCACTATTTTGCTGCTTTGCTGCCTCCTGCCCTCCATGAACTCTGTCTCTTCTGCCAGGCCGCCCTGCCTAGGAGCCAGCCGACTATGCACTGAGCCCGCCTCACGCGGTGAGCTCAATAAGCCTTTCCTCCTTTAACTGCAGGCATCGGGTACTGTGTCTTAGCAATGAGAACAGACACTGAGACAGGCCCGTGGGCCCACTGGGAGAGGCAGATGTCATGATGGAGGTAGGGAGGAGGGGAGGAGGGACAGGGAGGAGAAGTCAGTGTCCTGACATCTCGGGGTGCAGTCAGGAGGAGAGACTGGAAGGCGTGACGTGGCCCAGGTCCCTCAGCTCTCAGCTCACCTGAACACGGATGCCCAGTCCCCACTCGAGTCCACTGGTGCCCGTGTGCCAGTGAGGTTTTCGCTCAGGTCATGTTCCTGACCATTCAGCGCTCAGTGCTTTCCCTCGGTTCGTACCGTGCACTTCCTGTGGCTGCCACTGCAACCTGCCGCCAGCCTCTGTCCTCCTGGTCCTGGAGGCTGCGAGTCTGAGGCAAAGCCACTCCTGCCGAAGCTCTGGGGCAGAGCCCCGCCCAGTCCTGGCCTCCTGTGGGGCTGGGGTCCTGGGTGGGTCCTGGGTGGGGTCCTGGGTGCCCCTCAGTGGAACCGGGCCACTGCAGCTCCTGCCTCGGTCCTCATACAGCTTCCCCGGGTCTCCTCTGTGTCCCTGTGTCCAGGTCTCTGTCCTTTGACCACTGGCTACCAGGTCAGGATTCGAACACCTTGGGAGACAGCTGAACCCACTGTACCCCAGCGAGCAGTCAATGTCCCCACGGGGCATCTGAGTAGTTTTTGGAGGCTGTGGCTTCAGTTTCTGACGGGTAAACTTTTGTGCTCAGGGGACTCACAGCCTCTTTATCCCGAGGCTCGTACCCTGTTGACATGCCTGGAGCTGATGGCTCTGCCATCCCTCTGAGCTCATCCTTTACAGAGAGCGCCACAGAAGGAAACGGGAGACTGGCTGATGGCTTTAGAGGTCACACGCCAGTGCCTGGCTGGCCTCACCTGCAGTGCTTAGGGCCCAGTGGGGAGAGGCGGAAGTAGCGCAGCCAGCCCTGCACACGGCAGAACATGGAAATTGGCCTGAACATAACCGACGCTGCAGCCACTGTCCTGCATTTAAGCAGAGTCACTCAGACTGTCTCCTGCCCTCAGTGAGTCTCCTCAGCCAGCTGCTTCCCACACGTCCACGTCTTCCTTCTTCTAAAGCTCCAGAGTCTAAATCCAAGCAAGCCCCACCCACTGGGTCTCCCCTGGCCACTGGCCTTCCCGATCTCAGGGTCCAGAGCAGCAGTCCCTGCAGCTTAGCCTGGGTGCGGCGGACCTTGCCGTCAGCGCTGGCTGGAGCTGGGTCCTCAAGCGGTGCCTCCGTGGCTCCTCCAGGGAGTGAGTGCGGATCCCATCAGCAGTGGGAAGGAGAGTAGGGTCCGAACACCAGTGCCGTCTCCAGGGGACACTGCAAGGACACCACGACAGCCTGGCTGTCCCAGGGGGAAATGAATACTGGACAGAAGTGGGTGTCACCGTGGCTCCTGGGTGTACACAGCAAACTAAATGTTGGCTTCAGTGTTTTCTAGGTACAGTAGCTTCTCAGCTAACTATGAGGTTATAGCCCTGCAAGTGCCCCAAAAGCTGGAAAGTTGAAATGCCCCATCTGCACCATGGTAGAGCATGGTTCTGTCCCCAGCCTAGGAAAGGATGCACAGTTTGCTGAGTGAATATTGTTTAAGTGCCACACAAAGTCAGGGAATCATAAACAGAGCCACTGTAAATTAAATTTTATTTTATGCTTTTTAAGTTTTTTGTATGTAGAAATCAAATCTTAAAAACTTACGCTAATGTTAAGATATAAAAAAAATAGTTCTGTAGTTGTAGAAAAATAGCACAGAAAATGTTACCAAGTAAGATTATCGACCTATATTGTATAGACCCAACTGATGTGAGCTGATCAAATTTGGAGTAAAATTAATATGCACCAGTGTCAAGCTGTGTTTAATGCATAGACTTGGCTTGTGCCTGAGCCTCCATAAAAGCCTTACCATGTGCCTGTGATTTAGCTCAGTGTCTCTGCAGAAGTACATGCTGGCGGGGTGGTGGGGCCAGCTGCATGGCCTAGCGGGGAGGTGGTTTTGGATCTGGGAGTTTGCCACAGTCTCTGGCCTGTGTGCCGTAGGCCGGGGCACCAGGCCTATGTGTGGCTCACTGGCTCTGTGCACACACGGCAGCGTGACACAGTGGGAGAGGTGCTGGGTTCCCCTGGCCCAAGGAAGCAGGCAGTGTGGACAGGAAGAGGCCAGCAGGCAGGAGGACTCTGCTCCCAGCGCATGGACTAAAGGATCTTGCGCTGAGGTCACACCTGCCCCCTGGAGGTGCCAGGCCATGGGGAAGCTCTGAAACCTCCCCCTTCTTCACCTTCTTCCTTATCAGCCAAAGCACCTGCCTCCAAGGGCCAAGAAGGCTGCAGGAGTACAGAGGGAGGATCCCTGTTGCTTAGTTATCGTCCCCCCCCACCAGGCAGTTTCTCCTAAGCCATCGCAGGCACGCGGAGCACAGGATGACTGCGCCAGGGCGTCTCTGACCGCAGGAAAATACTTCGTGGTTCTGTTGAAAAGCTCTGGCTCTGAGCCAGGCAGGCCCACACAGTCACTGTCACAGTCACATCTGGACTCTAAAGCAAGTGAGGGGGCACTTCCTGGGGACACTGGGCTGCACTGCCCCTGCCATGCGGGACTTCCCGCTCCTCCCCACCCCACCCACGCCACCTCTGCGCCTCACGGCTGTGCCCTGGGTGTGCTTAGACAGAGCAAATCCACATGACTTCTTAATTTTATTACTTTGGTCAAACATTCAGACAGTAAAACAATGTATTCTCACATGCCCATCATAAATGACAGGTGTGACAGTTTTGTTGCATGGCCTGTGTTTTCTTCTCCTGTAGTTTTGTCAACAATGTATCAGATGCAACTCTTTTCATTGCTTCCCCCCATCCCTAGAAGAAAACCCTTGTCCCAAGGTTGGTAACCCATAAATGTATGTTTTTCAAAATATAATTTTATGCATACAGACAGATTAAGAAACAAAATATAGTATTAACAGAGCGATATCCTGGTTCATGCTCTTAAATTGTGGTATGATTTTGGAAAAGATGGTCACATTTGTGCTCGTATGGGAAGGACAGCTGTGGTCCTGTTTGTCACCTGATATAGACTTTCCAAGCGAAATCATACTTTTGCTAAGCAATCTGTGTGACAACCAAATTGTTTGCAAGCAAAATCATTCATGAGCTGAGGTGCCACTGTATAATGTCACCAAAAACATCCTTGCGCAACTTGATTCTTTCGTACGACATTGTTTTTTAAATTTTGGTTTAAGTGCTATGAACACGCTACAGCTTGTGGTTTTACTGCTATGAACATTTACCCCAGTCTCTGGTGCACTTAGAGTTATCTGTAGAAAAAGCCTAAAAATACGCCACCCGACTCCATGAGCCATATGCTTTCCACAGCGTTTGCACCAGTTTAGATTCCTGCCAAGACAGAATAAATGGTGTCCTTTCCCGAACAGTCACCAGCATTTGCTGTCATTATTACACTTTTAAACATGCCTGCTGGGTTCCTGGGAGTGACATAGTCTTTAGTTTTACATGTAGTTCCTGCTTACTCACAAACATCCGACAGGGTTTCACATTTTACCGCTAATCTGTGTCTCTGGCTTGCGAACTGCCATCTGTGTCCACGGTCCGCCTTCCAAACGGGGCTCCGTGTCTGCAGCAGCGCACAGACAGCAGCCGTGTGGCGCAAGCTGCAGGTACCGCATGTGCCCTGGGGCAGCTGGCCCGCGCTTTCTCCTGGGTTGGTCTAGCAGTTTGCCGTGTGAGAGGACCCCCGGATGCCATAGTTCGCTTTAGGGTCTGTGGGCTTCTCCTGCTTGGGGGTGGAGCTGCGTGCAACTTGTTTAACAAGTCCTCCCTGCCGCTGAAATACGGGAACTTCTCTCTCCAAGGCTGCCAGTAACCCAGGGAATCTGAGTACATCGCCCCGGCCTGTGTGTGACGGGTGTTTATGCTGTCAATGCAGGTATGGACTTCGCGGTGCTCAGTGACACACTGACAGCTGCTTCAGGGCTCCCTCGAGGTGACACGCAGAGCTGTGACTCTGCCAGATTAGCATTTGATTGGGTAAACTGAGGTAAGGTCGCCCTCACTGACAGGGGTGACATTGTTTCACCCACTGAGGCCCCACAGGGTGAACCCACGTTTCCTGTTTGTGCCGGGACATCGTTGTCTCTGCTCTCAGACGGCAGGGCCCCGAGCCGCAGTCTGCATCAGCAGCCTCCGGTACCCAGATGCACGCACACGCGCGCTCGCACACACACACACAAGCACGCACACGCACACACCCCTCTCCGGGTGCAGCGGCCATCAGGCCTCAGCACACAAAGCCAGCTGCACCCCAATGATGGCAAAGCACTGTCCACTGCTGACCGCCACCCTCTGCCCCCATTCAGCTCGGATTCCAGGGCAGCTCAGCAGCTCCAAACTGGGGGGCTGGGAAAGAAGCAGGACAGGGAATCACCAGTCATCTTGTCCCCACTCATCAGTTGCAAGAGGGAACCTCAGCCACCAAGGAGGAACAAGAGGCTGTTAGCAGAGGGGCCCCAGCCCAGTCCACGAGGAGTCGTGTGTGGGGCCAGCAGCCCCTCGGACCTGGAGAGAGACTGGGCGTGCACGAGCCCAGCCGCGAATGAATATGAAGCCTGGGCCGTTTGTGATCCACGCACCTTTCTCCTCTGCTCTTGGGCCTGCTCTGCCATGAGGTCTGCGCCTAGGCGCGGGGCCCTGATCCCATAGATCTGCGCCCTCACTGCTGTCTTCCAGATGGATGGCTGACAAAGAGGTGAGCACTGGACAGAATCGATGCCGCCCCCTTTCTCTTTCTCCTCAAGTTTCTTTTTCTTCCTTTACTCTTTATTCTTTAATATGTACTTTAGGGTTATCTGTCATGTTTTGTCCATAACTCTATTATGATTCCTGTTATGCTTGTTTTGAATTTATAGATAAATTAGAGATAATGTCCATTTTATTATATTGTAATATCATAAACAATAGTTTATTTGCCATTTACCCTAAGTCTTTATCTAAGTAAATGTACTGTAGTTCATTTTTTTTTTTTTTCTGTCTTTTCGAGACAGGGTCTCGCTGTGCAGTTCAGGCTGGCCTCGAACCAGGCTGGTCTCTAACTTACAATGATCCTCCTGCCTCAGCCTCCGGAGTGCTGGGATCACAGGCATGCGCCACCATGCCTGGTTAATTGTAGCTTACTGTCTACAGCCATGTCTTTTGCTAGACTTAGCCTATGTTCTTTGTTGCTCTGCTGGCAATGTATTACTTTTCCTAAACATCAAACAATTTTTATTGTAACATCTCAGGTGCTTTGGGACACTTTTATCTAAAAAATCTTGCATACAGCAACCTCACGTATCAATTCTCACAATTTCTCTGTAGATGCTGTATTGTTCCTAAAAATACTCTTAGGATATGAAAATATGAATGATTTCCCTTCTTTCTCAATTCTTTTAGCTGTATTTCATTTTCTTAAATTATTTCTCTGACTAGGGTCTCAAAGGCAGCATTGAATAGCAAGGTAGATCAAAGGCAAACATTTGATACTCTCAGACTTTAAAGAAAATATTTCTAACATACAAACAGTGTGAATTTATATATTTACCTCAAGTTGAATCAAGTTAAGAGAGATTATAACAAATATGCATTTGATTAAATGAATTGTTTTTGAACTGGTCAGGTACTTTTTGTTCTTGAACGTTGTAAATTAGATTAATATTTTATCATTTAATAAAGAAATCACATAAAAAATTATACATTGTCATTTCTTATTGTCTCAGTTTACTGAATATTAGTTTTCTGCATCTGTTTTCAAAATAAAAATGATGTAAATTTTCCTTTTTGGGCAGATGTTGATGGATTTGGTCAGCAGTGACATTTTTCCTCATAAACTACACTGGAATAGTTTCCTGACTTTTCTATGTCTTAAAACAGTTTGCACACGACACAAGTATTTTTCTATAAGGGTTTTATGAATTTTCCTGTAAAGTGTGTGCTTTTTATTGCTATTTCCTTTGCTTTCTTTGTTTTTCAGAGAATTGATTTTTTTACAGTGCTGACAGTTTTACTTAATGGATTTTTAGGATTTGCTAATTTTATTTAGTATTTTTTTAGAAGAGAAATTATCAATGTCTCGACTTTGATATGAACAATTATCTAAAGTGTTATGAAGAGCAGAATTATCTCTAGTTCAGTGACCCTTCTTGTTTTCTCATAGCATTTATTTCTGCTTTTTCTGTTTGTGCTGTGACTGGCCTAGGCAGTTTTACTTACTTTATTAATCTTGTCAGCTAAACAAAGCTTAGTTTTGTGGATCTTCTTTATGTTTATGTTTCTGTCCTGTAATGTCAGGCCTCAGTATTATTATTCACTTCATTTCACTTTGCTTCATCCTTGGTGGACTGATAATCCGTGGGCGACCTGTAACAACACCCAGCTGAACTGAATCATCGTGGTGCTGAGCGAGGGTGACCCCACACCCGAGCACTGCTACAAAGATGAAAAGGAGAACTGCAGAGGAGGAAGTGGTGTGGCTGGTTCTCCTGTTGCAGTTGGTTCTCCTGGAGGATCTGGTGGGGTTTTTTCCTGATAAGAACTCAGCTGTTCTCATCATTGGAGGAGCATGGGGCCTCATTGTTGCTGAAGAGGGCTGTGGTTCTTTTTGGGCATGCCCTGGTCCTTACTTTGATCGTTGCTTCCCGGCTCCAGTGCAGATCCCTCACACAGCTGGCACAGATCCTTCATCTCACTGACACAGACTTTCTAGCTTCCACTGCTGACCTTGGGGCCTTCCTAGCCCAGATCCGTGATATGGACTTACAGGAGTCATTGTCGTGGGCTCTGGACCTCCAGTTGGACTCATGGGAGGCACCGTCATGGGCTCTAGGTCTTCAGCTGGACTCATGCAGGTCATTGCAATAGGCTCCAGGCCCTCAGCTAGATTTTCTAGGTCTTTAGTGTATGGCCAGATTTCCTGCACTTTCTTTGTATTTGACTGCTTGGGTGGCCATTATAAATAATACTGTAAAGTATGTGTCTGTATAAATATAATTGTTTCCCTTGTAATCCTTGACTATAATAGTCCTTTATTCTAAATTCTTGACTTTCAGTTTTAGGTAACAACCAAATCTTTTCCTCAAGTATCATTTAAATTATACCATCTAACTTTTGATAAGTTATATTTTTATTTCTTACCACCAAATACTTTTAGATACTGAATTATAAGTTACTTCTCATCACACAAATCAGTATCATTTCCAGCACTAAGAGAGCTGGGGTGCCATCTTGTAGATGATGTGATCTTATACATAGAAGAATCTAAATACTCCATAAAGAGCTACTGTAACACAAAAAAATTCATAAACTGGCAAGACACATAAACATACAAAAGGAGCAACACTTCTACACACCAGTAATGAACTTGCTGAAAAAGTTAAGAAAGCAATTGCATCACAATGTCTGCAAAAACCCACAAAAATACTGAAAAGAAATTTACCCAAGGAAGTGAAAGTTCTTAGTGATTAAAATTTTAAAACAAATTACAAAAGATAGATAAAAATATTGGAAGATTCCCTGCTCAGGGATTGGAAGAGTCCATGTTAAAATGACTGTGCTACCCTGAAGCAAGGTTTAGATTTGATGCTGAACAGAATTCAGTTCATAGAAATAGAAAACCCTAACCCTAAAAATGAATGTTGTAGCACAAACCCAGAGTAGCTAAAGCAATCATGGTCAGGGTGGGGGAAGGAGAGAGAAGAAAACCAGAGGCTCACGATTCCTCACCTCTAAATACGGTGCGGAGTGAGAGCAACCACACAGCTCATTCCGAAGAGCTAAGTGATTTTTTACAAAGACACCAAATACATACAGCAGAGAACAGCCAGTCTGTTCCATAAACAGTGCTGGTCAGGGCGGATGAGCACTCACCGAGCAGCGAGGCTAGATCATTTCCTCTTCCCACATGCAAAAGAAAATTCAGAAAAGTGGGTTGAAATGTAAAAGTATAAAACTAAGACCTGAAAATGTAACTAGGAGAGACAGAAGGGAAACACTCAAAGATGCTAGTGCAGGCTGGCATTTTCAGAGGACCCCGGGCCCCAGGAAACAAAAGGGACAGGGACAGGAGTACAGAGCTGAGAAGCCTGTGCACAGCGTGGAGAATTATCAGCAGAGTGAAAACGCGCCCCACAGAGAGGGGAAACCCCTGAGGAGGCTAAACCAGAGCTACCGTAGGAGCCAGCAATTCTGCCACTGGGTGCGCACCCAAAGGAAGCAGAGTAAGTACAGAATACTTTAAAAAACACAGCTGAAGTCCCACGTCACTGCAGCTCCATTCCCAGCAGACAAACTGGAACCCTCGAGCCCGTCAGCGGTGAATGGATTTTTTAAATGTGTGTGTTTCGGTCACGGGAAGTGCAGTGGTATTGTTCACAGCAGCGCAAGTGTCCAGAGGATGTTGTGGTAAGTGAAATAAGCCAGGCACGAAAAGGCAGACACGACACATTCTCACTCACACGTGCGAACTACCGAGTCAGTCGGAGTGGGGGTGTGGCCGTGTGAGCCCGGGAACCTGGACCGGGAGGCGGGGTGGAAGGGGGCCAGTGAGGACTCAGAGCAGCTGCTTCCGAGGGTCCCCGCCTGTCCCCCTCAGGGCAGCAGAGTGAGGAAGGTGGGGACGTCTACAGTGCACCTCCCAGTGGCTATGAGGACCTGAAATCGCCCAAGATCCTAAGACCGATCAATGTTCGAGGAGATGGAAGCGTTAATTTCCCCGATTTTGTTTTCACACATTGCACTCACGCGCTAAGTACCAAGCTGTACCACAAAGCTGTCGCAGGGAGCACACACATCCCTTCTCTGGGGCATTTAATCTGTCACTCTCACCATGCTGGACGGGAGGCCGAGCCCCTGAGCTCTCCGGAATCTGTCACCAGCCCATTGCCTGTGGGAAGACCTGTGTACAGGATCTGCCTGTACAGACCCCGTGTAAGCAGGGGCACAGCCCAGTCCCCATTACCACAGAGGCCACGTTCTGCCGGTCATCTCTGCCTGGAAGGTGAAAACTAGATCGTTAGCTATTGACCAAATGGTCTCCTTACAAAATTCTCTAATTTTTTTTTTAAATCTGAGACTACTGGAACATTAATGATTAAAAAACCTCATACCAATCTTGCTTGTCAACTTTCCACCACTATGACAAAATAACTCAGATAATAAACTTGAAAAGAAAAAAGGTTTATGTTGCTTTATAGTTATGGAGGTGCCAGTCCATGGTGGGTTGGACTCATTGCTTTAGGGCTCAGGTCACAGCAAAGGTACGGGGTGAAAAGGACATGGTGACCCAAACTGGTCACCTCATGACTGGGTGTAGGGAGCGGCTTAAGGTAATTGCCGCCGTCCCACCCCTCCTGCCTGAGGGCATTCTGTGTGTCAGCCTGCACTACCCATGACCCTCTCCTGCATTTAGCGGATATGACGAGGGCCCAGTCATGGTTACCACGTACCCCTACCTAGCAACAGCTTCCTGCCTCTAGCTTGTCCTTATTTGGATAGATCTTGCTCTCTAGCTAATCAGCGGACACGCAACGTGCTTACCCTGCCCAGCTCCATGTTCCCCCCACCCCCCCCGCTTATAAAAACCCTCTGCCCTACATCAATAAAGGAGACTTGATTGGAAGCCCTCAACTTGTCTCTGTCTCTCTCTCCTCTTGCCCTGCCCACCATCCCCGTTCTCTCTCCAGGTGAGACCCACGGACTGATCCGTGGGCCAGATCAAGTGGTGCCCAACCGTGGGGCTCCCGGCATGAGGGACTTCAACACGGGACCGTTCACGGGAGTAAATTGCAGGCCAGTGTGACTGTTTCAGGACGACTCCGTCCCTGTGATCTGAGTGGATGGCCACCTTACGTCTCCCCTGAATCACGGTAGGTGAACGGATCTAATTTCTTTATCGGCATGGGGCAAGTACTTAGTGAACATGAATTGTTTGTCAATGGCTTCAGGGAGGCTCTCAAGGTTAGAGGGATTAAGGTTAAAACTAAGGATTTATTACAGTACTTTCAATTTGTACATTCTGTGTGCCCATGGTTCCCTTTAGAGGGCACCATTGATTCTAAAAAATGGAATAGAGTAGGAGATGCTCTTAAAGACTATTATAGGGTTTTTGGTCCAGAAAAGGTCCCGGTAACCTCTTTTTCATATTGGACTCTAATTTCTGAACTGCTAATTCAACATTATGCAGATTCCCAAATTGCTGAAATGCTTTCTCAGGGTGAGGCTGCACTACGCTCCTCCCGCAATCCTACCCCAAAGCCGCCATCAGACACGTCCAGTGTGCCCAGTAGTCCCGGCTCTGTGATTCTTGATACTCAGGAACCCCCTCAAGATGGTGCCGCCACGCTCCCTCCTCCATATCAGCCTATATATCCTGACCTTTCCGATTTCCAGGAGGTTGATTGGTCACAATTGGCAGAAGAGGCCGCTCCATATCATAATTCCCCCCTTGTAGCCCCTGTGCTATCAATTTGGTCCCCACCTGACTTCCAAAAGCCTCACGGTCCACCTTCTGCCCTTCTTGAGCTAGAAACAGAAATTCACTACCTACAACAGCAACTTCAATTAAAACAAGAAAAACAAAGGCTCATCTTACAACTCCAGTCGTTAGAGATGGGCCCCAACCCTTCTTCAGGCATGCCTCCAGTGATGTTCCCGGTAACAGAGACAATTCACCCTCTAGTAGTGAATGCCCCAGAAATGGTGCCTCGCTTAATCTTTCCAGTCATGGAGGCCGCCCCAGCTGGTGTTGGCCCACAAAATGGTGGGGAGACAACCCGGCCCACTCAAAATGATGTTAGTTCACAAGATGGTGAAAATAAAATGGTTAAAGAAAGGGGGAGACCAAAGGGACGAACTAGATGTGAGGATCAATCCCCAAGTCAAGAAAATAAAAGAGATAAACCACAAGCCACTACGACAGCTGCTAGGGGAAATAATAGGGGACAACCATCACGTCTACAAAGATGGGAGTTACAAATTAGTGATAGCGAGGAAGAAAATGATACTGACCCACCTGATAGTGATAGGGAAACAGATTCTTCATCCCTGGAGCCACAAGCTAATAGGGTCCATATGCCGTTCTCTGTATCTGCCCTGAAAAAATTAAGAACAGCAGTATCCCAATATGGCCCTACAGCAGCCTTCACCCTTGCAGTCCTAGACTCTCTAACTCAAGGTTGGACTACACCTAATGATTGGAGAGACCTAGCCAGAGCTACACTCTCAGGGGGCCATTATTTGCTTTGGAAGGCTGAATTCCAAGACCAATGTGAACTTTTAGCCAAGGAAAATGTTAATTGAAAAAATCAGTATACCCTCCCCATGTTAACAGGGACAGGCCGCTAATGCAACACAGCAGGCCCAAATGCGATATGAGGCAGGTTTCTTTGTGCAAGTTACTCTGGCTGCAACTGCAGCCTGGAGAAAACTCCCTTCCGGTGGTGGAGTTGCCTCTTCTGTCACAAAAATTAAACAAAAACCTGAGGAGCCTTTCTGTGATTTTGTTGATCACCTCCCACAGGCGACTGAGCATCTTTTTGGCTCCTCTGAGGACAACCCCGACCTAATTAAACAATTGGCTTATGAAAATGCAAACTCCGTCTGTCAGGCTGCAATCAAGCCACATAAAAAAAAGGAAGATCTTTCAGGTTACATTTGCCTATGCGCTGATATAGGCCCTGCCTACCATCAAGGCCTAGCTATGGCCGCAGCTGTAAAGGAGGTTCTCCTTGTGCATAGGCAAGGAGAAAAGACAGATAGTGGCAAATGTTTCAAATGTGATCAAATGGGCCATTTTGCCAGAGACTGCCCAACCGTCCTAAAGTTACAACAGAATAATCCAAGACCAAAACCTACAAGCTTGTGCCCTAAATGCAGGAGGGGGCATCACTGGGCCAATGAGTGTAAGTCAAAAACAGATGCAGACAGCAAACCCCTTTCCCAGCAGGGAAACAGGGTTCAGGGTCCGTCCCAGACCCCCGATTGGAGACAGACCCCTGGGGCTATAGGGTTTGTCCCGCAATGAAGCAACCCAACACCACCACACAACCCAACACAAAACAATTCATTTCAGGTCTCCTCCGTGCTACACCAGGAAGCGCAGGATTGGACCTCTGTTCCACCTCCAACACAGTATTAACCCCTGACATGGGTGTTCAGGCCATCCCTACTGGGATCTTTGGCCCTCCTCCCCCTAGTACATTTGGGTTGATACTTGGACGTGGTAGCACTATAATGGAAGGACTACAAATTGTCCCCGGAGTAATAGATAATGACTATACTGGTGAAGTTATAATCATGGCCTCCTCTGTTTCTGGCCTGGTTTCAATCAAACAAGGACAACGCATTGCCCAGTTGGTACTATTGCCTCTAGTCCAAACTCCTAATACGGCCATAGCTCCCCATAGGGGAAATTTCTCATTTGGGTCCTCAGAGATATACTGGGCTCAATTCATTTCAAAAGACAAACCCCTTATGACTTTGTTGCTCAATGGAAGAGGTTTCTCAGGGCTCATAGATATGGGTGCTGATGTCACCGTTGTTAGAAAAGAAGATTGGCCTCCCACATGGCCTCTGGAGACCACCATGACTCATCTGCAAGGGATTGGGCAATCTAAAAATCCACAACGCAGTACCAATCTACTTATCTGGAAAGACAAAGAAAATAATCAAGGATACATACAACCCTATGTTGTGGAGGGGCAACCCCTTAACTTGTGGGGCAGGGATTTACTGACCCTGATGGGAATGATGGTGGGCAGCCCTAATAGCATAGTCACAAAACAAATGCTCACTCAGGGATTCCTCCCTAGCCAAGGTTTGGGCAAACGGAGCTCAGGTATCAAAGCTCCCATCTCCCCAACCCCCAACCCTTCACGAGCAGGTTTAGGTCATTTTCAATAGGGATCATTGACATTCCTGCGGCCCATGCCAAAAAATCACATGGCTATCAGATACCCCTCTTTGGGTCGATCAATGGCCCCTTACATCTGAAAAGCTTGCAGCCGCTCAACAGCTGGTACAGGACCAGCTAAATGCAGGCCACATTATACCGAGTGATTCCCCCTAGAATACACCCATTTTTGTAATTAAGAAAAAGTCAGGAAAGTGGAGATTGTTACAAGATCTCAGGGCCATCAACAAGACCATGGTTGTAATGGGACCATTACAGCCAGGGCTCCCTTCACCCAGTGCCATCCCCCTAGGATTCTTTAAAATTGTTATAGATCTCAAAGACTGCTTTTTCTTGATCCCATTACACCCAGAGGATCAAAAATGCTTTGCCTTTAGTCTACCGACCACTAATTTTAAGGTGCCTATGCAGATTTCAATGGCGCATCCTCCCCCAGGGGATGGCCAATTCCCCTACACTATGCCAAGACTTTGTAGCTTCTGCTACCAAGCCAATTAGAGATCACTGGTCAAATCTATATATCCTTCATTATATGGATGACATTTTATTGGCAGGGGAAAATAGGGACCAAGTCTTCCAATGTTATCAGGCGTTACAAGCCACCTTACAAGAGGCCGGACTTCAAATAGCACCTGACAAAGTCCAACTTACAGATCCATATACATATTTGGGCTTCCAATTGTGAGGCACTCAAATATTCTCCCCTAAGCCCCAATTAAGACTTGATGGCCTTCAGACACTTAATGATTTTCAAAAACTCTTGGGAGATATCAATTGGCTCTTACCTTACCTGAAATTAGCCAAACATGACTTGCAGCCCCTTTATGAAACCCTCAAAGGGGACACAGACCTGACCTCCCCTTGTGAACTCACCCCTAATGCCAGAAAAGCACTTGCTAGAGTAGAAGAGGCTGCTGCACAACAAACCATTTCCTTCATAGATTATAACAAACCTTTACAACTCCTCATTTTTAATACAAAGCTCTCCCCTACTGCAGTGTTCTGGCAACAGGCCCCCCTCATGTGGCTTCATTTGCCAGTCTCCCCAAGAAGGGTATTATTACCCTACTACCAGGCAGTCTCTGACCTAATGATTCAGGGCAGAAAATTAGGAAGATGTTATTTTGGTAAAGAACCAGAAGTCATTATTCAACCCTTCACTAAAGATCAAGTGGACTGGCTACTTCAGACCACTGAGGCATGGCCTATTGCTTTAGCCTCTTTTTCAGAGACCATTGACAATCATTACCCTCCCAACAAACTTGTTGATTTTGCTAATCGTCACCCATTCATCTTCCCCAAGATCACGGCTTCACGACCCCTTCCTGATGTCCCAGTGGTATTCACTGATGGCTCCTCTTCTGGTAGAGCCGCTTATGTAACCTAAGATAATGTTACCACTCTCCAGACAGAGACATCTTCTGCACAGCTGGCAGAACTACAAGCTATTCTTGCAGTTTTTACCGCTTACCCCGACCAACCCTTCAATTTGTTTACTGACAGTGCTTACCTCGCTCAGTCTGTTCCATTGTTAGAAACTGTTGCCACCATAGGTCATGCCTTCCTGGCTGCGAACCTGTTTAAACAACTGCAAGATATGATTTGGCTTCGCCATCACAAGTTTTTCATTGGCTACTTGCGGGCCCACTCTGGCCTTCCGGGTCCCCTTGCTCAGGGAAACCATCTAGCTGATGCTGCCACACGGACACAGGTCTTCGTGACCCACTCTGAGTCCATAGATGACTCCAAGGTATCTGAGGCACGACGGGCTCATCAGCTACACCATCTCAATGCCCAAACCCTCCGCCTCCTTCACAGAATTACCCAAGAACAAGCCCGGCAAATTGTTAAAAACTGCCCTTCTTGTGCTACCCATCTACCTGTTCAACATTTTGGAGTCAACCCAAAAGGTCTACTTCCTAATGCCTTATGGCAAATGGATGTTACTCATCTTAATGAATTTGGCAACTTAAAATATATACATGTAATAGTTGACACATATAGTGGTTTCATTTTTGCCACCCTCCAGACTGGAGAGGCTACCAAACATGTGATGGCCCACATGCTGTTGGCTCTCTCTACCCTGGGGTGCCCCCAACAACTCAAGAC